>CABFOV010007620.1:0-27459 GCA_902141375.1 Timema poppense
CCCTTAGTTAATATTTTGTAATTAGTGTTAATTTTCAATTGTTTATTATATGTTTTGATTTGAATATTTATATTTTGACTTGAATTGACATTGGAATTTATAATTAGCGTATCCCCCCAGTCTCACTCTGTAGTTTTATTTACGTTCATATAAAAATAATGCCAGTCGTCCTCACTTGCTCTGTGACAGGATGGTACGGTTCTTCCACGATAAATCCTGGCTTGACATTTTTCCGATTTCCAACAGGGGACAAATTGAGGTAATATTATATATTTATGTTGATTATATTTTTTAACTGCCGAGTATGATACAGTTATTAATTAAGCATGTTTACCTTGTGAATCCTGGCTCACTAAATAGTCCACCAGTACAGTAGTGTGCTGGGATTTTTATTTTATATTTTTAAATATTTTTAACAGCCTATACAAACAAGAAAGCACGTTTACAATGATAGTAAAATAAAATTGTAAAATTAATCTCTATAGCTAAGTTACAAAAATTAAGGAAAAAGTATTTTAATATATTATAACAGTTAACATTTTTATTATTATTAACCATCCCAAAGTAACAAAACATAATCTCTTGGGTATAAATGACATATTTTTCATTAAATTCTGAAATTCAGTCAACGCTTGATAACTCATACTAAAGGGGGAGGAGGTCTGTTCGAGTTATGAAAAGTCCATCTTATCGAGGGGAAATAAAGTTGTGCCTAAAGAATGAAAACTGTTATGTATCTAAAGTAATATCATACTTTAATGTGACGAGGTTAACTATACATATCAGATAAGAGACATAACAAATAACACAGGTATTCAAATGGGGAAGGTTAAGATTACAATAGGCCTAGAGTACTACTAGCAAATTATCTATATACTGTACTGTATGTGCTTACTTAATGACCTCAATATTTTAGTCAGAGTCTGAATCACACCCTATTTCAATAGACCTAGGCCTATTACACGAGCATGATGGTGATTGGTGTGCCACTGTGATGATATTTTGCTTAGTAGACGTAGGTTTGAAGAAGCTGCCAATATTCTTCTGTGAATATTTTTGATGTTGCTTCTTATTGATGACTTGTGAAATTATTAAGCTCTTCAACGCTCGTTCACAACTTGTGAATGTGTGGAATGCTAGGCCTCCACCGTGGTTCTGACTCCACGTTATACTGTAGGTCCTTCATTTCATCCCACAATCACCCTACCATTGCACATTAGCGTAACTGTGTAAAACCCGAACGGGTAGTAAGACGCGGTGCTAATAATAATAATAATAATAATAATATTACTTGATTGATTTTCGGCATGTTAATATTATGTTCATGCCAAATAAATAAACATAGATGGTGATTTTAATTGGGATTTTTTTTATATCAAGACATGTACACTTGTTTGTATTTGAAAAAAATATTGTGTACTTTGTGAAAAAATGTGTAAGTTTAAATTTATAAATAAATATAGATTATTTTAAACTTAGTTTGCTTTTTATTTATATTTCCTTAAACATTAATTTAAACTTGATGTGTTGATTTTAGTTTTTCTAGAAATGGCTAAAGAACTATATTGTGCCAACCATTATCACTTGAACAGATTTTATTAAAAAACTTACTTGTGACCCAATGTAAATAATTTGTGTAGAAACCAATATTTATGTTATGTTTTATATTTATTTAGTTACATTTGGTCTTAAAAATATTTCAAAATAAAAATTGTTCAAGTGAAATGGATTAGCAAAACAACTAGTAGCACAGCATCTCATAGTAAAAATAAAATAAAAGTAGTAATAGTGCTACGCAAATAAAATACCTACTGAGCCACCGAGACCCCTATTTAATTCAAGAAAAGTGCTCATATATTTGTCTAGATAGCAGCACAAATGCGAAAAAAACCATACAAACATTTTTAACACATAACAGATCTTTCGTGTTAACCTGATCAGTGGTTCCGAGTATGAATACATGAAAATAGATCTTGAATATTTTGTGCTGTCAAACACCAATTATACTTCCCACCAATGTTATTATAGGCTTTAGATTATTTCAAAGGATAAAAAATAACCTTAATTTTGTTTATCATTGAAACTTTTTATGATAAATTTTTTTACAGTTTAAAATAAAAATAATCAAATATAACCTGACTTAACCTAACATTGAAAATTTAATTATATTTTCCGCTCCTTCCTGTTGAGTTCTGCGCATACGCACGATGATCATCTTCGTCTACTTACTACTTACTAGTGTTATTTGCGGTTTGTCCGAACAAAAGTATTTTGTCACAATGCAACGGCCGTGTGTATACTTAAAGACTTAGTTTTTTGCGTTATATCGTAGTGGTCAAAGTTTGACTCAAGAACATATCATTTGTTTGTCAAGACGTTAAACACGTTTCAGGAGTGATACATAATTATTTTTTTTTATTGTTCAATATCCTTATTATTGATAAGTAATCAATTATCATTTGACATATTAGCGACACAATTATTAGATTGTGATTCAAGAAATAACTACCTATGGTTTTTTGGTTAATTCAGGTAACCCACTAAATCTTAATTTAGTTTATAACGTACCCACCTATGGTTTTTTGGTTAATTCAGATAACCCACTAAATCTTAATTTAGTTTATAACGTACCCAACATAATAAGATTTACAAGAGGAAGGGAACATCTTTTCATGCCGTCCCTTTACCTTTTTCATCATAATATTCTCTTTATATGCGTTTTAAAATACTGAACATAAAATGAAATCAAATGGGGCACTTTTTTTTAGTGACCTATAAAATTGATATTGGGAGGGAGAGGTATAACCTTTGATAACCACTCACAGACCTAACCTTGACCCTGGTGTGACAAATTCATGCAAATTAGATTATTAATAGAGCGATTATGTATACATTAAAAATAAACCCTGAATCACATAGACACTTATAAATGATATGGTTCTTGAATGTTCCCTATATTTGTAATATTTAGTATCTTTGTGTTTTTAGCGTGGGCTGTAAAGCTAGACTAGTACGCCAGTCAAATAGCTCTATATTAAATCTGTTCAATTAATTAGCTATTTCAGCTATTCATTAGCTTTGTAATTACAAAAATTTTCTTAATATTACAATAAAATATTATTAACTATACACACAGTATGAATAAAGATAATCAATTATTAATATAAATTCCTTTAAAACTAAGTTGCCCTTTTGAATGTTGGTTCTATGCAGAGATTGTAAATTTTTGGTTATGAGATAATTAAAATGTAGACCTACTCAACCTAAATCACAGAAGATAAATAGGCCTATTTAAAGTAATGGAATAGTCTCGATTTGGGATCAAAAGTATTTGAGTACCGGTACTTAACAGTTTATCAATTTATTGTTACAAACTATGCTAACCTAACTTTAATTATTATTATTAGCACCGCGTCTTACTACCTGTTCAGGCTACACGCACTTATGCTAATGTGTAATGGTAGGGTGATTGTCAGATGAAATGGAAGACCTACAGTTTAACGTGGAATCCGAACCACGGTGGGGGCCTGGCATTCCCCACACCTGACTTTAAAAGTGTCTACATAATGTGTTTTTTTTGTGTTGTACCTCTTATATATGGAGCATATAAAATTTTTCTTGGTTTTATATATCATATCTCATAGCTGATTCCATTAAAAGTCCGATAATCCGCCACCCAATGGATTGGCAGACCTGGTAGTTAGGCACGCATAGCTCTCTTCCCCACCATTTGTATTTTGGCTTCTTATCAGAGCCATTCGTCTGCCAGTCAGTCTTTGTTTACATTTGTGAAATTGTGTATTCTGTATTACATACTTTTTTGTAATTGTTTGTACAGTAGGCCCCCATATCAGCAGGTAATATATTCCTAGATCTACCACGGTTACATAAAACCACGGATAATACATAAATATTATATAACATGATGTTCATGTATCGTACGTTAATATGGTAAAGCTTAGTTGATAAATTATTCACATTAAGACATTACCAACATTAAATAAAGTGATAATAAAGTGTACTGTACACTACATTGTACTGTTCTCCATTCTTCTTGTGGCGATCACTGATGATGATGATAGTGGTAATAAATGGTGACCTGGTGGTCTAGGGGTAAGGTGTCAGACTTATAAGCTGGCGTCCGGGGTTCAATCCTCGGTCCCGGCAAAGATTTATTTGATTACCAAACCCTTCCTTCACCTCTGACAAGACATACTTGTGAATGTGAGGAATGCCAGGTCTCCACCGTGGTTCGGATTCCACATCAAACTGTAGGTCCTTCATTTCATCTCACATTCACCATTAGCGTAAGTGCGTACAACCCGAACGGGTAGTAAGACGCGGTGCTAATAATAATGATAGTGGTAATATGATAGCACAATGCCCATAGTAGACGTGTTTTTGATGCTATTAGTGCGGTCGGTTCTCGCTTAGCGCGTGGTTTGAAACTTAACTATGCTTCTTTAATTAAAAATAAATAAAATCGGGCAGTGGTAAACTGTGGATATCTGAAACCGTGGTTACTGAATCAGTGGAAATGGGAGTCTTACTGTATAGTTCTTTAAAAATAATTCTAGACCCAGTAAAAGTGTTGATACAGTTAAAGGAATGAAACGCAAACATGTTACATTAACAATAAATGTACCCACTTCAGTGGCCGCATGGTCTAAGGCTTCACTCTTGTGGTTGTTTTTTTTCAGCACCGCATCATACTACCTGTTTAGGTTATATGTATTTGGACTAAACTGTTGATGACAGAGAGAACAAGGCTCGAATCCGTCAGGTGTAGCGAGTGTTTTTTCCAAAATAGTTTTCAACTCTCACTCCACACAAATGTGGGTACACTTTTTTTTAAAACAACTGTTCTCATCCCTCTCTGTAGAGAGTAATTAGTACATAGGCGTGTAACCTGAACAGGTAGTAAGGCACATTGCTAAAAAAAAGTATGGTGGCCACATGATCTTAGGCATCATTCTTGCAATAGACTAGACTGCAGTTGAGAGAGATCGGGTTTCAATCCCAGTCGAGTATATTGGGGGTGGATTTCTACTCCCCCTCCACACAAATGTGGGTACACTTCCTCTAAATTCAACCCTCTTAATCCCTAACACATTAGTGTAATTAATGCATAAGTGTATAACCCAAACGGGTAGTAAGATGCCATGCTAAAAAACCTGAAATTGTATATTTTTATAAATTATACCACAGTTTTATACATGTAGGCTAATTAACTTAAATGTAAAGGTCTCCATATACAAATTCAGTGATCAGATTTAACCTAAATTATATAAGATGGGGAATTTAAAGCATTACAAATGGTTTAAGATAACATATTTAAAGAAAAAATGTTCCAACTAAAGTTGTTTGTTTTTGAGGGGGAAATGGAATAGTAGTATATTTTTTAATTTTTCATTTGTAAGAGTATTAAAAGTCAACATTTAAAAGAACTTGTAAGTTATATTATGTCATCTTATTCTACGCATAAAAACAAACTTTCCCTGTCCAAAACAATTTTTTTGAATAGCTTCAATTTTCTTAGCTAATGGAATATCCATTTTAGCATCTAACTCAGAATCGACATGGACGTAACTGGTGTCTGATCCCTTATGTTTTTGAATTATTGTTAGTTTTATGTTCACAGTGATTAAATTCAATGTGAATGGCTAAGCACTCGTGTAGATACAGTCTCCAGCTCATTCTTAAGTTTGATTTGTACCTTCTTTAAACTAGTTGTCAAAAATATTTTTGTTACCGTAAAAGTGTGATAAATTTTCTGATTAAATTTATTTTACAATAGTTTCCTGATCATCCTCTGCATTCTTGAATTAATAAGCGTTTGCGAACTCTTTTTGTTTTTGTTTTATGTTATTAAAAATTAATGCATTTGAAGAGGCGTTTAACATGTTTATGATTTAGGGTGAATGCATCAGAAAATTCAGAGAGGCTTCTGACTTGTTTAATGAACATTTTCCAAATCCGCCAGCCAAGTGTCATGTGGCATTTTCTTATCTAAAGAAAAGATTTCTTCGTAACGGTAATGTTAAAGCAAAGTGGAATGAACAGCCAACAGCATAAAACGAAGAAAATTCAATAAATATTCCGTTATATTTTCTCTTTAAAATGCGCAGTTTCCTGGGGGGAAAAAATGGTGTAACACTTTAAATGCCGTTCCTGTATAATAGCTTTGCTGAGACTGGCAGCGGGTAGGAGGGCAACATTGCAAACACTACAAGGTTCGACTCTTTAGCTGTGATCAGTTGCTGTGGTTCTAGTTTGTCCACTGTCCACATCACCTGTTTTTTGTTTCTAAAATTCACAAGGAATATTCTAACTGAAATAATTAACTGTTATTGTGAAATTTAAATGGTTTATTTCTTAATGTTTTTTCCCCCAAAAATGAGAATCCTAAATTTTTCTTAAACCCCTGAAAAAAAAGTTCACTAGGCTTAGCTTATTGTAAATCCTAGATACAGTAAGCTTGCAAGCTTGCTGCTCATTTCCGTCCATTAGAACTGTCAGAAAAATGTTTACGTTTCTTAATATGTTAAATTTGGATAAATTTTATAAATAATTTGATGAATATTTTATTTTTAAAAAAAGATAACTTTTTGCAAGGTATAGGACTTGAAACACTATAAGGCCTACTAGCAGAGGTACAGGAATATTTTTGGTTTAGTTTGGTGGTGAAACGAGGTGGTGGAGCAAAAATATAAAATAGTTTCTGAAATTATATAGTTTCTTCGCATAGTTTTGTAAGAAATGGGGTGTCCCTGGCAATTTTTTGAAAATTAGGTGTGTCTAGAAGCTAATGATTTCTTAGTAATAAAGGACATTTTCCCATTGTGGAAAATAAATCATAATTTATAAAGCTCACAATATACTTCTTGATATGAAATTTACATAGGCTATTCAGTATATTAAATAGTTTATTATATATTTTATCTTTAAACTGTTTCAGGGTGTCTACAATCTTGGAAAATCTGTGAAAACTGGTACTAGCCAGGAATTTGAAGTGGTCAGGAAAAAACTGGAATTAGTCAGGAATTTGGTAGATTACAAAAAAAAAAGGAGGGAGGATGTTGTTTACTCAAAATCTGAAATATAATACCTGTGTAATATATCATAAATTTTATTGTTCCTACTAGACTATGTTGACACAAATAAGAAAACTTGTGTATTTAGATTTTAAAACTTATTATTCACAAAAATAAATAATACAAAATGTGTGACAAACTTTTGAGTCGGGAATTTTAAGAAATGATCAGGGAAAAAGTCAGGAATTTCATTGGTCAAGTTGGGTAAAGATCATGTTTGGAGTAATATGACACCCAGACAAGGATTATAACTCGGATTGTCTGGCTTTATGCGCCAACTGATCTCAGCTATCCAGAATATCTTCTTTATCTTAAAGTGTCATTTATGGATAGCTCGGTTAGTAGAGTGGTCTAGGTGTAAAGCTAGCCAGCCAAGATTCAAATTCCTGTCAGGGTGTCATTTTTCTATATATTCACACAAATTCCTCCATCAGAGTGTCGTCCGAAAATACGTGTTTGTTTGAACTATATGGAGTAATTTTATCTTAGACGTTGGGTGGATAGAAATTAGGAGTATCCATCGTGAGCTACCTCCACACAGAATACTCTTGCACAAACCACAGTCAGGATCGGTCACATACATCCCAGCGGTTTGGTCTCTTCTAAGAGCAGATATTTTGTCACCGTTTACTTTAAATACCTTATCCCTGGTAACTGGCTCAGTTAGCTTCGTGAGAGAACAAAACTCTTAAGTAGGTGGGAAATACCTTATCAGCGGGATGTTGGCTTATCTTGGAAGTAAATTAAATTTATCTTAACTTTCTTAACAGTATTTTCTAATTTGAATCTCTTATAAATATTAGCTTTCTTATTTTCAAAATTGATAGCAGTTATAGGAAAGAAGTATATTACAAAGTTAGGTTTATGGTCACAATATAAATTAATGAACTTTCTTATTAAGATCTTTTGTCCACCCTTCTTGAGAAATTTGTAAAATTAAAAATAAATATCAAAGTAAGGACCTCATAGTGAAGGGGCGGATATGTAGGTTTAAGGTCTCTACATACCAACGTGTGGTGGTTATGACCAACCACGACCACACATGCAGAAATGGTCAGTTCATAGTTCAGAGACAAAAAATGCTTCACATTCTTCATAAAAATTAATATAAATTTAACGCACCAAAAAGAGGTGTTGTCACTTCTGAGTTCTGTCAGTACCTATAACTGGATGAAATGAGCAGCAAGCCAGTTAATTTATTTTATTGAGTGTTTTTGGAAAAGAGAAATTGTCCTAAAATAAAAATGTATTTAATTTAAATTTTCAGGAAAAACAAAAGACAGTTTATTATCTAATTTCATAATTCCAATAATTTTTCCACGGTAATACTTATTTTGAATTTTAGATATTAAACACAGACTACGAGTGCAACGGTCAAACTAGACCTGCACCATTTGATCTTCACCTCATAGTAATATGCTCCACTGCTCACATTGTTTGTTACCTGCCTGTCCACTCTCAATCTGAGCACATACATTAGATAATGTAGGATACATTTGGCCACCACAGCTCAAGGGACAAGACTAAAATATCTGACAATTAAATCCTAACATTCATGATTTGGGGGTTTTTTCCCCACAAACACAGATGAGTGGACTGGGAGAGTGATCCTTCTGAGGACAGAATCTTTTTAAAAAATCCTTTACATTCGTGCTTAGCTAATAGAATTTTGGAGGCTACAAATGACAAATACCATTAATTCAAAATTTGAGTGTATACTAGATAGTCGCAATCACAAAACCTGATTTTAGTTGATACTTGTGTGTCATAACATATTGTTATTTTGTTTGTAGGTGATCTAGTTGTGCAGTTAGTTGGAAACCATGAGCAATCTTGTAGCCCGTTTGAAACAGTCTTCTATACTTCATCTGCTGTTGGCCATCACCTTTTTTGTATCTGGACTGATCATCAATATCATACAATGTCTTCTTTATTTTGGTGTTCGACCCTTCAGCAGATATTTGTTCAGGAAAATAAATTATTACCTTTCCTACTCAATGTACAGTCGTGAGTATTCGTTAGCTCTATATTTTGAATTTGAATACACATGTTTGAAATATTGGTTTCTTAATATGTGATATATATAGTGGCCAAAATTTGCTGGTTATTGTAATTCTCTATTGCCTAAATAAGGGTTACCAGTATAGTAGGGCCCCCATATCCGCGGGTAATACATTCCTAGAGCTGCCGGGGTTACGTGAAACCGCAGATAATATCAAACTATTATATAACGTGATATTCATGTAACATACATACATACGGTAAAGTTTAGTTATTTATAAACTATTCACGGTAAGACATTACCAAAATTAAATAAAGTAATAATAATATGTACTGTAAACTACATTAAACTTATGGTTCTCCATTCTTCTTCTTATGATGATGAGTTAAGTAATGTAAATAGTAGGTGTGTTTGTGCTGCTAATAGCTGGCTCTCGCTTGGCACAGGATTTGAAACTTTTAACAATTTTTTTCTTTAATTAAAAATAAAACCAGTAAACCCTTGCAAAACCTTTGCACATTACCCCCGTCCTCCTTCCCCCCCAAAAAATATTGTCGGTTGTTGAAATTAAATACTCAACGAAGTGCATACACAAAATAACAGAGCGTTTATTTTCGGTGATTGATACAAAAATATTGTTAAATTTTTCTTTTAACTTAAATTTTAAACAAACTATGTGTTTTAACATAAACCGAATATGGTATGCCAGAATTCGGTAAAAGATCCTCTCCACTGATACCTTATTCATCGCTGTAGGATATGTATTAGTTGAGAAAAAGGGATGTTGACATGAGAAACAATATATAAGATTGGGCAGCGGTAAACCACAAAAGCTGAATTGATGGATACGGAGCCCTACTGTACTTTAAACTGTTAAAAATAAAGGCATCTTACATTTGTATGTATATAACATTGATTTAAGCAACATACTCACACGCCCACCATATCTTATTGTATAAAATTATTATAGAGGCATCTCACTATTTTATTCTGATTTTCATATGATCAACTTTTTGTTTTGTGACATTCTAAAACCCATTTTACACTTGATACTCACATGACCCTCTTTTATGGCTGCATGGTCTAAGGCAATATACAAGACTGGCAACAACAGGGAGATTGGGGTTCAATCTAGGTATGGTGTAATGAGGGTGGTTTTTCCTAAATAGCCTCCCACTCTTCCTATTTAAATATGACCCGCCTCGGTGGCGTAGTTGACTAACGCGTTAGTCGTGTTGAGCTCGACTACCGAGGACGGGGAGATCGAGGTTCGAATCTCGGTCGGGTGAACTGGGGGTGGATTTTCCTAAAATGGTTTTCCACTCTCCCTCCACGCAAATGCGGGTTCACTTCCTCTAATTCAACCTTCCCAATTCCTAATCCAATAGAGTAATTAGTACTTAAAGCGTATAACCCGAACGGGTAGTAAGACGTGGTGCTAAATATTATTATTATTATTTAAATATGTGTACACTTACTTTAAATTCAACCTCATACACCTGACCCTTTAGCATAATTAGTAGATAAGTGTATAACATGAATGGGTAGTAATATGTGCTGCTAAAAATACTTACATGTCTGATAACAAAAAGAAAGTAATTAAAATAATTAAATTATGCCTGCGCTGTTATACATTGATACCAGTACATCTTATACCTTGGTCTTGAAAATTATATGATAGGCCTCTTAGAGATTCTATGGCATGAGCAAATAAGGTAAAATGGATAATTTTAAACATTGATATTTCTGGTCACATTTTTAATTTACATTTTTCAAATTAATAATTTTTGTGCTACTATGTATACATATTTATTTCAAGGTTTTTTTTAAGCACCGCGTCTTACTACTTGTTTGGATTATACCTCTCTGTACTAATAACACTAATGGTTTAGGGATTGGGAAGGTTTAGTTGGGAGAAAATGCACTCACATTTGCATACAAGGAAAGTGGAAAACCACTCAGTGCAACCGACTGGAATCGAACCCTGATCTTCCTGTCTTTAGCAGTTTAGTCCACCATGGGAGTAGAGCGTTAGACTACGTGGCCACCAAAGCATTTTTTAAATATATTTTTAGCACAGTGTATTACTACCCATTCGGGTTATATGCTTTCAAGTTTTTAATTTGGCCTTTTATTTACCATTTCTTTTCAAAGTTATTTGAGCTAATGCATTAATATATTAAACTTAAAAAATCAACATTATCTGCATAGTCTTTTGGCTCACACTCGGTTTACTAAGCCCTGATAATGGTGAAGAAACATCTAGAAACTAATTGAGATTAAAATGTCTACAGGCCAAACTTTAACCTAATCATAAAGGAGAGTGGATCCAAAGGACAAGATAAGATAACTGCCGACTTTACAATATTTTTTGTTAAATCTCTTAGTCTTTCACAGTCAATCATTGACTCATCCTATATTTATAACTAAAATAATTAAAGTCCATTTAGATAAGGTAAAAATTTAATCTTCAACAAATATTATTTCAAATCATTATATGGATTTATAAGTTGTGTGGCATAAACCTAATACCGTAAGATAAATATGTGGAAGGAATGCACACACATAATCTCTAATTTATTTTACATTGATACGGAAAACATAAAAAGTTAATCATCAATTTTAAAGCTAGTTATCTAATTTAATTATTTAAAAAAAATCTTGTATTTGATCCTATATGCATGCAGTCATTTATAGATTGAAACAAGCTTTAATGAAGGTATAATCTTTTTTTATAGCCTATATTATAAATGCAAAATTCGGTACAATTTAGTTTGTTTCGTTACAACCATCTTGTTAAGCAAAGGATCACAACTATTATACCCAACTTTAAACTTTTATTATGGTATAGAAAATGCTCACTTGAAAAATAGTAAGCCTATTATTTATTTTACGTCGATATCTAAATTACATTTGCCAAGTTTAAGATGCTTCATACTATAAATACAAATTTAATAAATAATGATCAGCTTCTGTGTTAGCATGGTCTAAAGGGTCACACTCGCATTGGACTAGACTGCTGATGATAGGGAGATCGAGGTTTGATCCTGGTCGGTGTCCTGGTGGTGGTTTTCCGCTCTACCCCCATGCACATCCAGGTACACTTCCTCTAAACTTAACCTCCCAATCCCTAACTCATAGGAGTAATTAGTACATATGTGTATAACCCAAAAGGGTAGTAGGACATGGTGCTAAAACAAAATATCATAGATTTAATAAATTTTCAGTTTCTTGAATTGAAAGATCTATAAATCTATATATTATTTTGATTTAATAATACTATAATATTTAATATTTATATGTACAATAATATATTTTATAAAACATATTTCTACCTGTGCCGACCAGCCCTGGTACAGTTTCAAGAGATTGAATTGAGAGTTGACTGGGAAGTCATGATTTAAATCTTGACTCAGTGCACTGATAATGTTGGTCCATACACGATTCATCACTCTGGTTTTCCCATTCCATCCACGCTTTAATGTGGGTGCATCTCCTCTGTTAACAACCTTATCACTACCCCTTAAATTCAGTTATTACCTTGGTGTTGAATTTATTAATAAAAATTAAACTTGATGTACCACATAGTGATGTCCACAAGGAAATACTATGCTTTGTAGAATAGTTATTTCTCACTTTAAACACACCCATATTGTCACTGTATCCGAAGGGCATCTCTTAACATTGTTTGTTTTATAAAAATTCATCTAATTCATAAAACAAGACTTAATATTACTTAAATAATATAGGAAGTCCATAAATTATTTACCTCATCATAAGCCTTACTAAATTTATTATTCTAGGAGCTTAAGTATTGACTTTACTGTGGTAATTTGCTTAATTCAAGCAAAAATCTTTTTCTGTGTTATTAATTATCACAATCTTCTTAAGATGGCTCCTAAATTAACTAGTCTATTGAGGCTTATAATGGTGTTTTATGAACATCCTGTATATAATGGCACAGTACATGTTTTTGAGGCCTCGTGGAAAGATTTGCTCACAATTTGTTTCAAGGTTGTTAATAGCGACTAAATTATATGCAACTTCAACAATATTACAGGGTGTCTGGTGACCTGTAAAACAGGGAATTGTCGGTATATCTGCTCGGCCAGGGAAAAGTCATGGAAAATTCAAGGAATTTCATCACATTTCTAGAATTTTTGAATTTTGCAAAAATAAAACGCCAAACTTTTGTTTTACAATAATAAAAATTTAATTTTTCTTTTAAGTTAATACATTTACAATATATCTATTTTAACACAGCGGTTTGTGCCAAGCAGACTAATATCAATGTTCAAGGCCAACATGTGATTTTCTTGTAGTCTTTCCCGGTGACCTGGTGGTCTAGGGGTAAGGTGTCAGACTTCTATCTCACAATCACCCTACCATTACACATTAGCGTAAGTGTGTATAACCCGAATGGGTAGTAAGACGCGGTAATAATAATAATAGTCTTTCCACCCCTCTACTTCATGCTTTTAGCCAAAGTTTAGTCATGGTTATGCACATACATGAGAATTTGATTATATTATAGGTAGAAGGAACTAAGACTGACTATCTCACAACTATTTTAAACTGTTCTGGTGTTACTCAATATGATTTCACTGAAATCTGGTTTGAACTACCCAATAGACCAATCATTGCCTTAGATGGAAATTGTTTAACCTCTTCATTGAGTGACACAATTTCAGAATGCGTATGTGTTTAGAAAAAAAAAAAATTATATTAAGTTGCTATCTTAATAAAATGGTGTGGGTAATATACTTAATATTGATATATGGTGGTCTGGAAAATATATATTTGCTCTTTAATACCTGGAAAAGTCAGGGAATTTATAAATATAGTTTATCTGGACATCCTGTTGATTACTCATTATCAGAGTTTTCACACTTTTCCATGTTATTTTCTCCTAGGTTATTTATGTGAAATCTGCTTACTTTTAAAAATCATTATTTAATTTAAAAAAAATATAGACCTCATCAATTATTTTTATTGTTTTTAATGTATAACTTCATTTTGTGAGACTAATACTTTCAGCTTACAGTACTTTACATAGGTTCATTTATCATCTCACTTTTATTCTTAATCTTCCCCTAGCCTTTGTATTGTATAATAAATTATTATAATCTTTGTGTCAGTACTATGTTTGTCTACTGAGCTAAGTGTCCCAGGTTCAATTCTCGGTGTGACCGAAAGATTTATCATTGGTGACATGTGGGTTTACCCTTTCACGGTAATTAATTAACGGCCGGAGGGGGCTGTATGTTGTGGCTGTGCTAGTCTTAAGTTAGATTATAAGACATAAGGAATTACGACAGGCCTAGTCAGCCGGAAGTGGAAAAAATATGGCTTGAATAAAAAACTGACCACAGACTAGACACAGTAGTGTATGTGAAGTGTGAATATATTATTATACAATATTGTTGTTTCCCTTTCTCTATCACCGTGTCTTATTGCCTGTTCCGGCTATACGCATATATGATAATTACTCTAATGGGTTAGGGATGAGGAAGGAAGCATTTTAGAGGTAACATACCCGCATTTGCATGGAAGGAGATTGGAAAACCACCCTCAGTAGACCCGACCCACAATCTCCCAGTCACCAGCAGGTTAGTCTAAAACAAGCGTGACACCTTAGACCATTCGGCCAATGGAGCGGGCTGTTTACTTTTTGATTGCAGTTTTCTCACCCTATAAACCAGTCATTAAAATGCCTTTTTTTGTGTTAAACAAAAAAGACTCTCGCATTAAAACAATTCTATATTAAATTGAAACTCATTGTTCCTCATACCTCGGTTGATTATAGGACATCTTATTTATAACTAATCTTCTTGATTATTTTGTATCATCCAGCTTAATGTGGTTTTTTTCCCCATATATTATTTTGTTCAAAATTAACAATTGGTTCTCATGATTAGACTAACTTATAATTTCCAATTGTTACAATATGTATTTTAATATGACTTTATTAAATTGTCGTGATATGGATGTGAACCATATCTACTTCCTTACAACTATTACCTTGTAACCATTACTTATATTTTAAATTACTATTTAAGCCATCATTTTAACAAAGTTAACCATGCTATATTAATATATTGAACCAATTTAACCATTAATGTGAATAAGTTAATTATCTCCATTATTGATAACCTATTTTATCTTTCCACCAATACTATTCTTATTTTTACCCATTAATAAATAATTTTGTATTCCAGAAGTTGTGTTTTTGGCTGAGTGGTGGTCAAATTCCAATGTTGTGGTTTATTCTGATAAAGAGGAATTTGATAAGTACTGTGGTAAAGAACATGGTTATCTTCTGATGAACCATCGCTATGAAATTGACTGGCTCATGGGATGGTTCTTCTGTGAACGGATGAGTCTTCTGGGGGTAAGAAAAACTTAGATCTTGTCAAGTGTGGAGCAATTTACTCTCCAAATTTATTATCAAACATATTTGCTATATTTTACCATCCAAACATTCTATATAAATTAAATCTTAGTGGAAAGTGCATTTTAAATTTATATTTGGTGTAGGGACCTGGATATAAACAATTTAATTTTTTACAGACTTATTTTAACCCTTTGAGTGCCAAGAGAAATGACAAAAAAATTTGCTAAAAGTGCCAAACTATTTTGCTGAGAAATACAGGCGTTTGTTTAAATTTTAATAACTTAGTATTTTTTGAACTTCTCGCAATCAAATTTTTACATAAACTAGCTAACATGCTTGCCAAACCGATTATATAATTATACATATACTTTTTTAATATAATAAAATCACTAGCCAAGATATTAAAAAAAAGTTTTATTTAATATTAATTTTTAAGCTTTAAAAAGTTAAATAGCTTGAAATAGAATACATAACTGAAAAGAACATAAAACACTGAGTAAATAACAAAGTTTATAAAAAAATTTAACTTTATATTCTACGCTAAAATTGGGTTATGCATAGCAGCTGTTTCAGTGACCATCAACTTTAGCAGGGTTATAGTAAAATAGTCTAAAATAAATAATTGGCTTGGAATCAGATATGGGGCTTCAAACCCGGTACTTTTGCATAAATATGAAGAGGTTGGGGTGGATCCTTACCTTCAAGATTTAGTTCATCCCAAATTATCAATGTCAGCTGACACTCCTACTTGTTACAATCTTTCACTTTCACTAGAATATAATTCGAATTATTTGAAAGTGACTAACGATTTCATTTGAAATTTAAATAGGGAATTTTGACATGACAAACAAAACTGTTTCCTTGTTTTTTGGGGGTAATTATCTTAAGAGTAGCTTATTGATGAACTGTGTTCTAAAAAATTTGAGTATTTTAAGAAATGGCTCTAGCAATTTTGTTCAAAATGGGTATCTCCTAAGTTTTTTACATTAAAAATAACTACATATACAGGGTGTTTTCATGATAAGTCAAACTTTAAGGGATAATGGAGGAGGACAATAGAAGAAAAATGAGTTGGGAATGGTGGTCCAGAAATGTTTCATTCAAAAGTTATAGGTGAAAAACGCCGGGAAACGGAATGGGAAAACACTGTACAGTTTTTAATGAACACATCATTTAGCACTGACGATGACAATGTCCATACCAGGTTAAGATGAACACATTTTAAAGGAGATGTTCAAAATGAAGTCCATCGGCATCAATGCAGGCATGACAGCGTCGCAGAAGGTTCTGTCACAGGCACTAAGATTCCTGGCGACCATATGATATCACAGCCAGCAAGGATTTGTGCCATCAGGTCTTCTTCATAGCGGTCTCTCATAGACAAGACCCCCCCCACTCCCCCCTTTTTTTAAGATGACCCCACAGGAAAAAAACAATCGGGGTGATATTTGGTGAATGTGCTGGCCACACCGCCAGTCTTGTACAGGATGCTCCCATTCCTCTTCCCAGTGTTTTTTCACATATAAATTTTGACTTAGACATTTCCGGGCCACCATTTCCTATCTCATTTTGCTTCTAGTGTCCTCCATTCTCCCTCAAAGTTTGACATCACAAAAACACATTGTATATTTGTTTTTCCTTAAAGAAACATTTAATAGTAGTTTTCTGATGACTGATTTTTGTAAACAATGAAATTTTTGGAAAATAGTGCTAACAATTTGGTCATAGTTATTATTTGGAGATTTGGAGACTAGACTATTTTACATTATTATAAATGTTTGTTGGTTTTTTTTAACTAAATTAATTTGATGGTAGTTTACTGACAAATACTAGAATATTTTTGAAATATTTAAAAAATGGCGTTTAAATTGAGTTCAAAATGGGTATCGTAAAATATATTTTTACCTTTAAAAAATAATTCATTTAAGGGTATCTTACAAATAACTATTTTAAATTTTTTTACCAACCTTTTAACCCATCATAGAAAGTTTGTACGATTGTGTTTTACCATTTATTTACCTTGTAAAATGCTTGATATTTCTCAACATTGCCATTTTGAATTTTACCGACACTATCCTCAAAGTTGATTTCCATACTTCCCTAACCTGTCACTAAAAGATATCATAAATATCAAACAAAGCAAGATAGAAGAACATTTTGCATGTTTATTGAATGCTTATATTTTCGTGTAGTCATTCACAAATTTAAATTATTTTGATTTTTTTTTTTCACTGTTTTAGTACCTGTTTGGATAATTTATATATTAATTATGATAATGGAAAAGAGAAGAGGAAATTTTAGACTAAATTTATTCGCAACTGCATGGAGGTATATTGGGAAAATACACACTTATACTGGGATTCAAACCCTGGTAATCTAGTCACTGACAATCAATTCTAAAACACAAATGTGATGTGTTAGACCATGCAACCCCTGATGCAGGTCATTTGTTTTTTTATTTTCTTTGCAAACATATCCTTTTTTTTTCTTTCAGAATTGTAAAACTTATGCAAAAAAGTCCATTCAATATGTTCCAATATTGGGCTGGGCATGGAAGTTTGGTGAATGCATATTTTTAGAAAGAAGTTGGGAAAAGGATAAGGAAATTATCGGAAGGCAGATACGAGAGCTTGTTGATTATCCAGACAGCATGTGGGTATGTTACTAAAATAATCACCTGGATCCTTAATGGTATTAAAAATTCTTTTGACACCAAATATATTGAAAGTTTGAAAAAATATATCATATCACATTTCGATTAAACTTTGAATTCACTTAGTACTCCTTTGGGACTTGATTTTATATATTAATTTTCTTTATGCAGCCTATTTAACTAGTCTAAATGAGGTATTAAGAATATTTTTTTAAATATCTATTTTTGATATCCAAAAGTAAAACAAATCTTTTGCTATACTTTTAAACATATTGTCAGACTAAAAAGAAATTTAATATTTCCAAAATAAAATGTTATTGTTTGAATTTTTTTTAAATACTTCCTTAATAACCCATAATTAAATTTTTTTTTATACAAATTCATTCAAATCAAATACTGTATTCACATTGCTTAAAAACTTAATTAAAATTTTATTTTAAATTTTCCTTAGTCCCATAATAACTAAACTCACTGTATCTAGCTTTAAGATTAAAACTCAAACATTTGGTTAGGAAAAGCAAATTCATTAGGCTTTTCTTGTTTTTAAATGTTCATATTACTATAGCACACAAAGCCAGCAAATCTTTAGTTTGATAAATCAAATTAATTTAATGAATACATATTAGTATTCATAATTTTGAAAAATGGCACGTAGGCACAGGATTTTAATCAGGAACCCTTGGCTTGGTTTGCCAATGCTCTTCCACTGAGCCATCCCGGTTCATCTTATAATTAGGGCCATGAATCTGACGGTGGTAACTGTTGAAAGTATTGGCCCCGGAAGAGCTATCTACAATCACAGCCATGATGCTTATCTCTGTTTTAAATGCCGCCAAACACATTACAATTCATTCACATTTATCATGTTACATATGAATTAACAAACCTATGTAAATTATTGTTTTAGCTTTTGCTAATGGCTGAAGGCACTCGCTTTACTCATGAAAAACATGAAGCTAGCAAAATATTTGCAAGAGAAAAAGGGCTACCACAATTGAATCATCATTTAGTTCCTCGAACAAAAGGCTTCACAAGTAGCATACCATATCTTCGAGGAAAACCAGCAGCAGTGTATGATATTCAAATTGCTTTTAAAAAGTATGTACTACAATTTATTTTTTTTGGGTGGGGGGGTCTTGGAAAACTGATCTTCACTTTGTATATTTGGCTATGCAAGGAAGAATGTACAGGAGATGTGGATAAGAACCAATAAAAGGAATAACCACAATATGACTCTAACAATGAAAAGATTAACACAACTTTAGTAAAAACTGGCAAACGGCTTAAATTAATTGGTCTAAAACCTCACAAATTTTCAAACTAAAAATTAGTGTATTGATAAGTTTGTGTCTTAAACATAAAAAAAAAGAATAAAATAAATGACCTCTTTAAGAACTCATGCAACTACCAGCCTCGGTGGTCACATGGTCTACTTGTGTACTGAGGGTTGTTTTCCTAAATGGTTTTCCACTCTCCCTCCACACACATGCAAATACACTTCCTCTAAATTCAACCTTCGTAATCCCTAGCACATTAGTTTAATTAGTACATAGACGTATAATCCGAACGAGTAGAAGGATGGGGTGCCAAAAAAACAACTCGTGCAACAGATGATAAAAAATTTCAGGTCAGATAAAGAACCCACAGTGATGAGGATGTTGCTGGGCTTGCCTGTTGAGGCGCATTTGTATGTAGAACGCATTCCCTTGGAACAAATACCAGAAGAGGAAGAAGCTTGTGCACGGTGGTTACATGAACTCTACCAAAAAAAGGTATGGGACATCAACTTTTTTGATCTGTTTGTAAGGTGTTGCAGTTTAATGGCTACAGCTGAATCAGAGCTCACATTTTTTGGTTTTGTATCTTCTAGGCATTGTTTTTAATCTCACTAAATTCTTATTTTTATTTGTTTGAATAAAATAGTTTATATTCTCGAATACAATTTATTATGTTTGTATTACATTTATTTTTAAACATAATATATAAATATATTTAAGTTAAAAAAAACTATTTACTATTTTAATATTTCATATTTAAAATTGATTTGTTATTTAAACAATGAAAAAATGTATTGTTGTTTTGAGTAACCTTTTACTTTTAGAAGGGACCCATTTCAGTGGCTGATTGGTCTAAGGCGTCACTTTCATGTTGAAATGGCCTGTTGATGACTGGGAGATCTGGGTTCTAATCCCAGTTGGGTCTACTGAGGGTGGTATTTCCTAAAATGTTTTACACTCTTTCGTGCAAATGTGGGTAGATTGATTACCTCTAAAATGCTTCCTTCATCATTCCAACCCTATTAGTTATCAAATATTTCTATAATTTAAACAGTTATTATGACCTAATGATAAAACAGAATTAAAAAAACCACTTTTGATCAATAAATTATTTTATAAACAAAGGAACTAATTTTTGTATATGGATATAGATGATTTTATTCATTCCTTCCTTCTTTTTTATAACTTCATGACTTACAGCTATACACTTATATTACAGCTCAGCTGCTGCTGATTTTTTACTTATTTTTGTACTTTAATTTTAACAGAACTCTACAACTCAAGATATATGCATTATATCTTGTTTAATCAACATGATTTTGTATTAAAATTATTTTGGAAACATCAACTGCATTATATATAATTATTTTATATTCTCTGAAGGTTAGATTTGCGAATTTACTATCATTTACACTATTAACACATTTATCCGAATTTGATGTGTTTAGTTGAAAATTTTGATAATATGTAGTTTTGGGAATTTTTCATTGTTAGGAATGTAAAAAATTTGATATACCTACCAACTATCTCATGGAAATAATACATCCATTAGTAGGAATAAGGTTTTTTTTTGCATGGACAGAACAAGACCTACAACTTGTTTGTTTTTTAAATCAATTTTCACCTTTTAATAGCAACTGTAGCGTTTATTTTGTGTATTTTTCAGTACATAATTGTAATTTGTAATAAACTGGTAATTCGGGTAAACGGGTTTCTAGTGTACTTGGTAGTTTTTTTATGCACCACTTTTTACAGTATATTCAGTTTAACCTCTTATTTATACAAATATAACAGGAATGAAAAAAAATTAGAAGTGCAAGGAAATAGTATGGAGGGAGATTAGAAAACTATTAAGGGAAAAAAACCTCAAATACAACTTGCTGATATTCAAACCTAAACGACCTTGTCATCAGCAATTGTGAGAGTGGTATCTTAGAGCTTGTGGCGACCACTGTTGCAGGTTGTTAGTACTGTAAACCAAATTCAAATAAGTCTTATTGATACTCATACACATAAAACTTGGACCTGTTTTTGCTACTTTTTTTTGCCACTAAATGGGTAAAAGAAGAAATGTAAAAGGGAACTAAGTAATTGCTGGGTCATTTTTAGATAACTCTAACTTGAAATAGTGGAGTTAATTTTTTTTTTAGGAGACATTGTTCTTATCTTGGAGACTAAACTGGAACTATATAACTATTTTTAGGAACTTTCCAAACATTGGTGTTAACCAATATAAACGATGATGAAACTTCATCACAGGTTTGTACCTATTTGAAATATGATACTTTGTTTGATCTCACTATTAACATATGTGTTTTTTATTGTATTATTTCAGGATCGCATGCAAGATAGTTTTTTCAAAACAGATGATTTTTTTGCCGAGAGTGGTGTCAAACGTGTAGATGGATTTAATTTGAAAAGACGCCCTGTTAGTTTGCTTAATACTGTGATATGGGGCTTTGTTATATTGGTACCCATGTCCTGTTATCTTATTGGATTATTCACCTGTGGTTCCTGGTTTTACTTCTCAGCTGGAGTCTCCATCCTTTCCGTTTGTAAGTAGTTAATTTGCTTATTGACTCTCTACATATGTATAATTTTACACAAATATTTTTAGAGCACTCTAGTTTAATATATCTTATTTTATAATGTCAAATCGGCACAGATTTATCTGATATCAAACCCTTCCTTCACCTCTGACAAGACATCTTGTGAATGTGGGGAATGCCAGGCCTCCAGCGTGGTTCGGATTCCACGTTAAACTGTAGGTCCTCCATTTCTTCTCACATTCACCCTACCATTACACATTAGCGTAAGTGCGTATAACCCGAACGGGTAGTAAGACGCGGTGCTAATAATAATAATATAATGTCAAATCTTATGTTCAAAAATCTCATCCGTAGTTTTTCCATAATTTAATTTCTTTAGTGAAACATGCTATGAAAGTAAAATAGACTTTTTCAACTTTATATAAAGCTGGGCATCTCACAAACTAAAAATAATTTTTACCATTTAATTGTATCCAGTTACTATCAGGTCCCAGATTTAATTCCAATTTTGGGTGACCTGGCAGTCTAGGGGTAAGGCGTCACACTTCTGTGCTGGGGGCCCGGGATTCAATCCGGTCCCGGCACATTTATATCCGATTACCAAACCCTTCCTCCACCTCTGACAAGACGTGTATTAATCACGACCTGTGAATGTGTGGAATACCAGGCCTCCACCGTGGTTCGGATTCCACGTTAAACTGTAGGTCCTTCATTTCATCTCACAGCCACCCTACCATTACACATTAGCGTAAGTGCGTATAACCCGAACGTTTAGTAAGACACGGTGATAATATAAATTCTAATTTTCAAAATATGAACTTAATATTGTTATAAAGGCACACAACTAAATTAAAATCACACTTTTCAAATTTAAACTAAAAAACATACATGTATTGAAAAGCCTTTAACATCTAAACTCTTTTATTTAGGTAAATATAACATTAATATACAAATACATACTTGCAAAAGTAACAGCTGCCTGCTCCCAACACAACTCTTTCTAGCTTAATTGCAGTGCCTCACGAGAAATGTGTATTTTACAACCAGACACGTAAAGAGGGTACAAAGTTCATTACTTATATTATCTTTTTATTCTGACAATTGTGTTAATTTAATGGACAATTTTGTCTCCCTTGTAGAATTCTAGCCTTGTCGCCAAGTTTTAAAATTTGCACAAGAACTTTGATAGTAATTATGTGAATAATAAATAAAATTGTATACCCTGAAGGCCAGCAAGCTTACATTGTTTGGCCCCAATAGGGTGTAACTTTAAGACAAGGTAAGATTGCTGCCATTCATTGTCCCAAATACAAGGAAAACTGTCATGTTGCATTCGGAAAATAAAATTATGCTTTATGTTAGATTATACTAAATAAGTTTAAAAATAAAGTAGTGTTCTTACAAAACAAAACTAGAGTTTGTTACTCTATAGTTATTGGAGTATAAAAAAAGGGGTGTAATGTTTTAGACTAATGCTTAGACAAACATTTAAGGCTCTAGCTCACGTCAATGATGGGAGCTACCCTATAAAAAAAAATTAAGATACTAGAGCATTATGAAAAGTTCTCATTCAAATGTATTCCTTCAAAACTAGAAAACTGTGGATGTCAAGCATGATTGAAAATAATTTAATTTGTTGCACTTTCTTGTATATCGACATAATTTAATCATTGAAATTATATACATCTAGATTATTATGTATCCTGAAGTTGTGCATGCTTATGAAACCGAAAATAGTGGGTTTTACAAAACTGGGGTTCTTCATCTGAGATTACCACCTTAAAAGGTTGTATGGATTTAATTGACATTATGTTAAATGGTTATACCTCAAAGCAAAATCGTTATTTAAGTTTTAAAATTAAGGGTAATTTACAGTCAGATTTGTTGAAATAATCCATTTTTGAAAAAGTGCTTTTAATGTTTGTGCCAAAATAGATATCGTGGAAGGACTTTTACATTATAAATAACTATGTATATTTTTTAAAAGACCCACATTCATGCAGAACACTTGCGCATATAGTAAAAATGACATATTTCTTGTATTTTTATTACAGTTTTCCTATTACTTTCCAAGATGATTGGTATGACAAAGATTAGTGAGGCATCTTCTTATGGCAAGAAAAGTGCAGCACTTACATCAGAATCAAAATCTTCAAGTGTCACAAAAAAAATAGACTGAAAAATCCAGGTGCCACTGGATTAGGATACATACTTTGACTTTTGCAGTTGACATATTTTGTTTTTAGGGGGTTGCAAAATGGCAAGTGTATTTTTGCATATGTCTAATAATTGTAACTCAAATAAAAACTATTTCAAAGATTATATAACTTTTTTTAATATCAAATAATGAAATTCTTGTGCCATAAATAAAAATATATATTAATTGTACATAAAATACCTATTAGTTTGGATTTATATATATTATGTTATTAATAAAGTCTGGGATATTTAACATTTACCTTTATTTGCTCAAGTATTTCTGTTTGTTTGAGAGAAGCAGGGAGATATGTTCTATATGTGTGTAAGAGACCTGCTATGGAGAAGAGATGTGCAGTTTAAAGAAGTGTTGTAAAGGGCATACTTTGTACCCATAGTCGCATAAGCAGCAGAAACTTAGACATTGAATGTTAGAAAGACTAGGAAAGTGGAGGCAATTGGATGAAGTTTGTGAGGGGCATGTAATCTGTCACTAGGAGATGAAAATAAAGGTAGGAAAAGACTGGAGGAGTATATAACATAGTGTGCAAGTGAGAGAAGACTAATGGAAGTGATTGAAGAAGGAATAATGATGGAAGGAAAGTGTGAGATGGAGGCATTATAATTAACTGACCCAGCCACAGGCTGGAAACTGATGGCATGTTATATGTTTTGTCTTTATCTTATGTCCCACTTTTCGGATATTGGTGATAAAAAATGTTAAATTTTATAAACCTCCAGTCACATCAGAATTTGTCATACAGTGGGTTAATATAAAACCCATTGGGATACTTAAAGGGACGATATATTGGTGTGAAATATAGGTTATTATAGCATTGTAGTCTAAAAAAGAAATTACATTTCATGGCATTACTTACAAGTAATTGAATTTAATGGATTCAGTTAGTAGACTCATTATTTTACTGAATAAATCAGGTTTGTAGGTTTTTTTAACCAATGTAGGTAATAATTTAGTTGTACTAAATCTAACTTGAACACCTAAGAGATACTTTGGATTTCTTTGAGCAAATGTAAGTTCATTTAAATATAAAGACCATCTATTCTCTATTGATTGAAGAAAAAAAAACTTTGATGGTTGCTAATGGCTAACACACTGGAGTACTTCCATTTTCCTTTATAAACACCATTAGTGATTCCTTTAGTGGGTCCTTGACGTTTTGTCTGATGTAATCGGCATTCTATTCCGTGAATTTTGTTGTGTAGACATTGTTTTAAGTTATTTGAAACAACTAACCTTTGATATTTTTCCATAACAATGATTTAATTATTTAGTCTACTACTTTTTAACTATAAGTTAAGACTTTGGTTTTCTAGTTTGGATTTTGGCAGTAGCTCACCTACATTTTGATTTAAAGTACTGGTCTTTATTTTCAGAAGAGCTATAAATGTGTCATTGGTGAATTTAAAGTCTGAAGTCTGGGTGTTGTATATTTCCTAGAACTAAGTTTTTAAGTTATGTGCTGATAACAATCAGGTGATTTTCAGAAAGTTGATGTTCTCGTAGTAAATAGCAATAAAAATAAATTATTAACCATCTAAGATTGTTTTTCCAAGAATGACAAAATATATTCAACCTTGGTTTAAGTGATCATTCGGCTATAGTGAACCTAATTCATTAGTCCCAACCCGCATGCAGTTCAATGGGTGTTCATAAGTGTCAATAGTGAAACATGAAGAAAAAAATGTCATTTTAGCATCATTATCCTTTAAAAATATAGTTTACATTACCAGAGTTCTTGCTTTGATAGTAAATAGCATGACAAAAGTAAGAGATGTGCAAAAGAGTATAGGGGGAGGTTGGAAGAGGGAGATTAATATACAAAATCAGAGCTTTGAGTATCACTCCACTCCATTGACGCCGTAAGTTTTAATACCTTTGTAGCGACAAGTAGAGGAAGAAAGTCTTCTGAGATGTACTAATTACTCCGGCTTAGGACAGTGAGTGACATTCTGTAGTCATTAGCTAATTGTTTCATTCTTCAAAAGAGTGTATGAAACACAAAATAGAACCCTACACAGTTTGGTTAAAATCTTTGAACAGTGAACATCAAGATAAGTCAAACATTATCAGTGATAATAAGTGTTGAATTTCTTAAATTGACATGTCGGTAGTATGATTTAAGTAAATCGACAATAAATAGCATAGTGAAAAGTAAGGACAAAATTGTGAGTGTCTTGGATACCAACAAGCTTTAGACAAAGAAATTACAGCCATCTGATCAAGATGACAACTAAGCACTAATGAGGTGGTTCACTGTTCCAAAGTCTTAAGGAGTGTGTCTCAGTGCACCTGTGCTGAAGAAAGAACCTGATAAACTAGCTAAGTTAATGGACGACATTCAATTGGCATCAATAAAAAATGTATCATTAAACGTTCTAAACACTATACTCTTGCTGACAAGGCTTGTAGGGGTAAGTCAAAAATCATCATGCGTAACTGCATCCAGCACGCAGGTATAGCAATTGGATATGTGGAAGAAGGTAATTTGCCCTTCAATGAACTTCTTCAATACCTCAATGTCAATTCGGTTGAAATTGATGACTATCGATTCAGATTGTAAGGTTATAACAAATGAAATACCATTGGTTGACACCATTGTTGAGGCTTTAAAAGACGGTTTCAGCACTTAAGAAGAAAAGAGAATGACCAGGACAAGAATTAAGAAAGTATCTTGACAGTGAAAGAGGTGTTGGAGGCTATTAACATTTCTGAGATTTGTTAAATATGTGGAGAAATAAGACTAAGCAGTGGTTCCCAACGTGGGGTACAGTATGCGCATCCCCAGGGGTACATGTCAAGACGTTTGGGGGTACGTGAAAATATTTTAATAATGGCTGAAAGAGCATAAGCTAGCAGTGTAAGATAAAAGATCAAGTTAAATTTATGAATTTATCTCATTAATATGGTGAGGGACAATGCAGGTTTTCTTCTATATTTGACCTAGAGAAAATTATTTCAATTTCAAACATTAAATAGTTTTTATAATTATTATTAAATTAAATGTATTAGGCACAATTAATGAAAATGGACTGCCAAAAAAGGTTGGGAACTGCAGGTGGGCCCTATTTTGGGAGTGAGCCTGCGGCATTTTGCCACCACTCTATAGTTACACCATTGAACTGGTAACTATCAAGAATTTAAAACTCTATTAACCAATTTTTATTAATTATATTTGGTAGTGTAATATACACTATAGCAGGGATGTGTAGAGGTTAAGTTGGTCAATCTGGACTGAACTGACTAGAGTAGTCATAGCAGAAAATATAGATAAC
>CABFOV010007621.1:0-27452 GCA_902141375.1 Timema poppense
AGCTTTGTGTTATAAATAAATAAAAGGAGGGAAAAAAATAATGGGAAATATTCTTTTATTTTTAGCCACCTGCCCAAAATTCAGTACTTCATTTCCTTAGTAACGAGAAAAAATGGTCACGTATTCTCCTTGCGTTAATTTATTGAGAGAACCTACCTCCCCCTCCCAGAAATTCCCCTCTTCCCCTAAATAAAACAGGAGAATAAAGCCAAACAACAGAAACGCGGCTTATCTGAGCTGAAAACACATACACACGCATGAGTGACGCACATCGCACACTCGTGCTGCCATCTATCTAGCGCAAGAGATGTCGACCAGTTGCTCGGAGTTTGTTGTTGTCTTCATTCTCTCTCATGAACCTGTAGGATTTGGTTTCCCCCCTCCCTTCTTGTCTATTTCGTTTTCATTTTCTTCCATCACCGCCAGAAACATTTTGTTGTTGGGATGTCACTTATTGTCTGAGCTTGGATAAGTTCCCATTGTGTGGGAGGAAATAATGGAGTGCTCCGTTTTGTTGTAATCTGTGCCAATAATTTTAAAGGGGGAAAAAAAACTTAATCTTTGAGAGCAGGGATTTAAACCTTTCATGTGGCTAAGACTATTTTTTTTTTCCAACTACAATACTGCAACTTACTCAAAGAAGTATTTTAATATTTTAAAATTTGATGTTTTTAATAATTTTGCGACATACTTAACTCGCTATGGCTATTCTTAGCTCATGATAACCATAAACCGAGTAATAACTACCCCAACTCCTACTTTGGTGGCCGCGCGAACCAACGAGCTACTAACACAGCAGACTAGACTGCCGATAACGGGGAGGTCAAGGTTCGAATCTCGTTCGGTGGTTTTTGTTATTCCGTCTGACTGATGTTTGTTATTCGCACTAGAATCCAAAACATTTTACCGATCAAGATAAAACTTGGTATCCAGGGGAATTATCTATCAAACTTAAAATTGAAGGTAGTTTACTTAAGTGCGAAAAGAGAAAAATTGGTTTTCTTAAAATCTGTACTATATGTTTTGATCTAATTTTCCTATGAAAATGACTTTGAGGGTATTTTAAATAGTAATAGTTTTCCAATTTTGATCACACCTCCGCAACTATTTGTTATGCAGTATAACTTATCATCGTAAAGTTGTAGATCTTTAAGTAATAAACAACTTTAATTCGAATGCATATTTTAGAAAAACTATATTTTTCTGATAAAAGGCAGATGTATCATTCTAAATAGATCTGTGGGAAATGGAGAGTTGAAAATGCACATATCAAATAAAATATTTTGGTATGAATGCACTTTGGTGAAATGCGATAGTATTTTTTTTTACCCTTTATGTTTATATAACAATGTCTATTATGTTTCACTTATCTTTACTAGTTTTAATTTAGATAAAAGAGAGACAAAGTCTGTGCGGAACACGATGCCATTAATTAATAGACTAGCATGCAAATTGACATAGAAGCGTGTAAATTTGAATCCACTACCTCAATGCTATTATCCTTGCATCTTAACACTTAGTTATACTGTAAGATCTACGAGTATCCGTCCATACTGATATTTTATATGAGAATTGAAGTGATTACATAACTTGTATGAAGGCATGAACAATTGAAGAGCTAATTCCCAAAATCAACTCAGTCCGGGTTTTTTAAATTTACAGGAGAGCCAAAAACTTTTGCTACTGAACTTATGTAAAATTTTAAAATAAACCTGTTTCGCGTCACTCTGAAGACAAAGTGTGAATAATTAATTACCAAATTTAAAATTCTAAGAAGTTTGATTGCTAGTTTTTTGGTATCTCCTGTAAATTTTAAAAATGGACTGAACTGGTTTTGGGAACGAGCTCTTCAATTGCCTTAGTAACATTTGTAACTAACAAAAAAGTGTTTTCCCATCTAAATCGGACTATACCTAAAAAGTTATTTTAAGATATGTCCAAGCGAAGTTATGTATTGTCACATAAATAGTAGAACTGAAATTTAAATGTGCTTCAGTTAGTTTGTAATTCGTGTGTTTGAATCAAACAGAGTGTTTGTAAATCGCACATATGATATTCTATTACTCTGTCCCTTCTTACTTCAGATACATCGTAGCCCTGTTTTCAGACGTCGCAATTTTCAATCTGGACGAAGGTCAGTTCGTCAAGCGGGTCCCATGGGGGGGAGGGGGGGGTGAAGGGTGATGGCAGCGACCCACCGTCCCACAGCTATCTAACAACCGAGAACGCCCCACCCCAAGACAATCTTCTTGATTTCCCTCCGGTCCTCCGACTAGCATCAATACGCGAAACAGGGTCGGCTCGTCTAAGCCGCGGGCAATAAGTCACCTGCGCTGGCTGGCTTCCCTTCTGCTTTTTGACAGGCAGGGAGGGATATTGGGGCTAGAGGGAATAAAAAAAAACCCAGGGGGAGTACTAAGCTTTTGGGACTTTCTAGATCCTCTGCGTTCAGCCTAAAACACCGTTCAAGTTTCCACATGGATCACCATATCAAAACAGTTTAGAGAAATCATACAAAATGCAGACTTTTGTTTTATTGATTTCATACCATTTTAGAAACAAAAGTTCTAAAACCTTGGATATATTCTTTGAAGGAATGTGCTTCAGACTATCTTTGGGATACCTTGGTTCGTTTCTTATTAGAGTAAAATGTTTACTTATCTAGAGGTGTGGAAGAAAGTTTATTAATTGTTATCTACGAATGTGCAACGTGATCCTTAAATACACCCAATAGAGATTCAAACCCCAATCTTTCCCTTCAGCAGTTCACTCTAGTGCAAGAAGAATGCCATAGACCAGAGATGGGAAAACTATGGCCTGCTGATGTGTTCAATCTGGCCAGTGGGATAACTATTTTAAATGTGTTGCGGTGTAAATTAAGCTTTTTTAAACACAACAAAACTTTATTTTTATAAAACTATACCAAAATCAACATTTCTAAGCTTGGTAAATAATGTTAACAAATACATAGCATTGTTTTGCATCCTAACAAGTGTTTTCAACTATGAAGCTTAGGAAAAGTGATCTTATAAACCGACTTATTGATGAGCTTCTGTATGCATTCTCCCTTTATAATCACTTTCTCACAGTTTCATTCATCTCGCACCCCATCATATATTATTATTATTATTATTATTATCACCGCGTCTTACTACCGTTTGGGTTATACGCACCCCATCATATAAATATTATGAACGAACTTAAAAACTTAAAAACATACTATGTTACTAAGGTAGTTATGATTGTTTTGCGTTCTCAGTGTATTTAAACTTATTCATGTCTGTCTATTATGTGTGTTTACATATTTTTACTCCATCTGGACACCTTGGAGAGAAAGAATTGTGATCGAAAAAAAATCGAACCCGGGATTTTGATGAATGTCGACGTTTCATGAACCCCTGAACCCAAAAACGTGGTTTTCGCCATTGCTATCTGTCTGCCTGTCCGTATGTCTGTATGTACCTTAGGTTAAAGCAGAAACTATTCTACCAAATTGGGTTAAAACTTGGTATTTAAGGATTCCATAAGGTTCTCCCCTCCCCCCCCTCCGAGGGTTTTTGGAATTATATATCTAACCATAAATTTAAGGGTAGATTACTGAAGGGCCAAAAGATACAAAATAAATTTTCTCAAAATTAGCTATAAAGATTTTGATTACATTTCATATTTAGACACTGTTTATCACTACAAACAAGATGGCTATTCTCATTTTATCATGAAAATAACTTTGAGGGTACTTTACGTGAAATAAATTTTCCAATTTTGATCATTATTCCGAAACTATTTGAGGTAATAAAAAGATCTTATCTTTGTAAAGTTGTAGTACTATTAAAGATACAAATATTTTATTTGAAATATATTTTTATAAAAGCAATTATTTCGGATCTTTAAGCAAATATATCTACTTTTTAATTCAGGACGGAAGATAAATTTGATACTTATACTCGTTTGTGAACCAAGATATTTCTCTTTTCTCTATTTTTCTATAACAATGCTCCTAGTTCTTAATGCCATATAATAAGTAACAGTGTATATTTTTTTTATCTATAATCTTTGTTGTAGTGTTTCTACAACAATATATAGACCCATCATTTCGTTTCACGAATCTTACAAGGTTTTAGGCTATTTTAAAATAAAAAGAAGAGAAAGTCTGTGCAATGAACCGTACCATTTATTTTAAATGAAATTTGAAGAAAACTTAATGATTACAAATCTTTGTCCCACCAAACTTTGTTTTGTAATTTGGACCTCCTGTGAGTAAGTTTACACATCCCTTCCTTACACCATTCAACCATCGAAGTGGGCTAATAATAATCAACGTGTTTCAAACATTGCTTTTAACCTGTCATATTATTCAAATATAATCTATTTCAAAATTAATTTAATTTTAAACATTTCAGTTTCTATTGAATTAATGATAAAATGGAAACTCCCGCCCAGTCTTCCTAAAGTACTGTTCACACTTCATCCTGGTCGCGTTATACGGGGAAATGAGGGTTGGAGAGGTAAGGTGAGAGGAACTACGTGCCGTTGATTGGATGAAATGGATGGACTGCGCAACTAAAGCCTATGCAAGTGATTTGCAGCATCCTTCCCCCTCCGCCCCTCCACACATGATTGTTCTGTACGTGACTGTTTAATGGTTGGTGTAGATGTAATTATTTTGTGGCAGAGTAGCGCACTATGGTGACGGAACTATGGTCGACAAACAGCTATTTTAAAATAAAAAGAAGAGAAAGTCTGTGCAATGAACCGTACCATTTATTTTAAATGAAATTTGAAGAAAACTTAATGATTACAAATCTTTGTCCCACCAAACTTTGTTTTGTAATTTGGACCTCCTGTGAGTAAGTTTACACATCCCTTCCTTACACCATTCAACCATCGAAGTGGGCTAATAATAATCAACGTGTTTCAAACATTGCTTTTAACCTGTCATATTATTCAAATATAATCTATTTCAAAATTAATTTAATTTTAAACATTTCAGTTTCTATTGAATTAATGATAAAATGGAAACTCCCGCCCAGTCTTCCTAAAGTACTGTTCACACTTCATCCTGGTCGCGTTATACGGGGAAATGAGGGTTGGAGAGGTAAGGTGAGAGGAACTACGTGCCGTTGATTGGATGAAATGGATGGACTGCGCAACTAAAGCCTATGCAAGTGATTTGCAGCATCCTTCCCCCTCCGCCCCTCCACACATGATTGTTCTGTACGTGACTGTTTAATGGTTGGTGTAGATGTAATTATTTTGTGGCAGAGTAGCGCACTATGGTGACGGAACTATGGTCGACAAACTGGGGATGGTTGAATTAAAACGCTCGGTCGAGGTACAGTGGGGATTTTAGGGAGGTTTCCCTAAAGGGGAATTTCACTGATAGAGTTCCAAGAGGAATTTCCCAAATAGGAATTTCCATGGCAGGGTTCAAGTAAAGTTATCAAAAGACATTTTCACTGAAACCATTAAAGAAAGATTTCCCAAAGGAGTAATTTCATGAAATGGATCCCTTATTACAACTCTGAGATGGTGGGGTAAGTACTAGAAAGATATAATTTAGAGGTAATGTGCCCACATTTGCGTTGAGGGAGAGGAAGATATCATTAGCAACACTTAAATACGGCCGGCCGAGATTTAAACCCCGACATTCACGTGACCGATAAAACAATCACGGGTAGACTGATTTCTTTGTCAACGTGTAGGGAGAGGTGCCATTCTAATTCTAGATAAAGATCTGGTTGAAAGATTATATCGGTCAATCCTAAACATCCATTTATTTAAGACACTGATTTAAATTGATGAAAAGAGAGGGGCGCACAATTTAGAGAAAAGCGAGGTAGTAATTGTTATTTTGATTCCCCTTTTCTTTCCCTTTCTTCACGATTTAGATTGGAAATTGGATTCCTATCAGCAAGCTCTACGGGGGGTTTCGCCAAGTTCAAAGCTGTCTCCCGGCTGACATCCCAGTCAGAGTGAGGGCAATCTGCCTTTGTTTGAATGTTCTCTATTGCCTTCTATCTGTATCCCTCTCCCCTGGCTGTGTCACCACATACATGTTGAGAACTTGTCTCATTCGACGGGATCCAGGTTGCAGCGTTTCCCTCCAGGAACCCACCATGGGCAATCCTCCTCACCTCCTTTGTCATTCCATTTCTCCAAACTGAATCTAGTCACCCTTACACAAGACCAAAGCCTTTTATACACACTTATAAAACTTTAACTAGTAAACATAAAGTTTTCCTAGATTGACAAACTTGGTCAAGTCCAAGTTTCATCGGGAGGGCATTTTTTAAAAATAAGTACAAACATATTTTAGGGTCCAAATCAATAAAGTCTTACTACATTATTAGTGTGTTTGTGCTACTTTATAGATATTGATAATAACTATATTGAGAGATTTTTAAATTGTACATTACCCTTAACGTTAAACACTACGGGGGAAAATAATCAGGGGTTACCCGCTTCGGCGGCCACATTAATTAACGCGCTAATTTCGCAGTAGATGGCCGATGACAGGAAGATCGAGGTTAGAATCTCAGTCAGGTGTATTGAAAGTGGTTTTTCCAAAGTGGTTTTTCACCCTACCATCACAAAAAATGTGGGTACAGCTCCTCTAAATATAGCCTTTTTAATCCCTAAAACCATTAGCGTAATTAATACATAAGTGTATAACTTGAACAGATAGTAAAACATGGTGCTAAAATAAACATTCGTGTATATCTAAGTCAAGTAATGTGATCTGCACTTTTAACTGTTAGTAGATATTATCAATACCCATAAAACAATGTTTTGTATTTTTTTTAAACTAATTTTGTAAAAATTGTATTTGATCTATTGTATTTTTGACTTCCAAGATATTTTCAACTTCGTTCTTTTTAAACAATGCTATAAAAGTAATTTAATTTAATTTAAAATTGATTTTTTCCCCCATCTCTTTTTCTCACCACTGACGACTGTTAAGAAAATGTGACAAATTGTGACGCCTACGCAATATAGCCCCTCTCCCCCCCACCTGTCCACTGCTCCAGCGATGTTGTTCAAGACACTCCAAGCTAAAAGCAGGGAGGCCTATCTCTCTACTCTCTTCAGTCAAGAATCTGATGCTCATCTGTGTAGAGGAAAGATAAAACACAATACCCTATAGACGACGTTATTTAAGTCATCTTTTTTTCTGTGTGTGTCTCATTCATTTCCCTCCCTCTGGTTCCCCATACTTTTGAGTCATGAAGTATAGTGATGCATTGATATTGTTCACCAAGGCTCTTTTGTTCCTCGACGAACAAGCAACACACAATCCACTCAGATACCGCCCTGAGAAGGGAACTACGCGCAAGAGTGGGCCAAGTGATGCCCGGCTTTCCTAGAGCTGCATACTTTATTGTGTGGAGCAGCGGACGGCCAACTGTGTGCTGCGGCGTAGAATTATGTGAGCCGCACGTGGCTGTTCAATAAGAACACGAATTAAATTAGTACGAGTGGCATAAGTGCATCGTCCGCATTTCTTACTAATTTGTACTTAATAATATTTTAAATACAATTAACAGAATAAAAAGCTATATGGCCTATCTAAATGTTTCCAAAATGCTAAACAAGCGGCCACAGAAAAATAACTTCAACCATTAATCTTGAAAAATTTGAAGTTACGTGAAGAAAAAAATTAGTCTTTACTTTCCTAATCTTGATTCACCTTACAACCGTTGGACTGGTTGCGTAATCCACTTAATGCTACCGTGGCGAGTACCCAAAACAAAACAGTATGCTGCAAAATAAAATCAGGCTTGTTTAATATACCGTAAACTTAAAAAGTTAACATGAATGCTGTAAAATACACGCTTCTTCATCATTGTCTCATTCAAGTGTAGCTACAATCATTGTCTCGTGTCTGCATGTATGTATGTATGTATGTATTTATGTATGTATGTATGTATGTATGTATGTATGTATGTATGCATGTATGTATGTATGTATGCATGTATGCATGTATGTATGTATGTATTTATATATGTATGTATGTATGTATGTATGTATGTCTGCATGTATGTATGTATGCATGTATGTATGTATGCATGTATGTATGTATGTATGTATGTATGTATGCATGCATGCATGTATGTATGTATGTATGTCAGCATGTATCCATGTATGTATATATGTATGTATGTATGTATGTATATATGTATATATGTATGTATGTATGCATGTATGCATGTATGTATGTATGCATGTATGTATGTATGTATGCATGTATGTATGTATATATGTATGTATATATGTATGTATGTATGTATGCATGTATGTATGTATGCATGTATGTATGTATGTATCCATGTATGTATGTATGTATGTATGTATGTATGTATATATAGTATGTATGTATGCATGTATGCATGTATGTATGTATGCATGTATGTATGCATGTGTGTATGTATGTATGTATGTATGTATGTATGCATGTATGCATGTATGTATGTATGTATGTATGTATGCATGTATGCATGTATGCATGTATGCATGTATGTATGTATGTCTGCATGTATGTATGTATGTATGTATGTATGTATGCATGTATGCATGTATGTATGCATGTATGCATGTATGTATGCATGTATATATGCATGTATGTATGTATAAACATATGCATATGATATAAATAACAAGCACAAAGACACATTTGTTCGAAACAGCTCTTAACTATTTTGAATCTAGTGTACGAATTAATATTTCGTAAGCTATAATTATGTCCTTAAAAATATCAAGATGGTGTCCAGAATTTTATTTATCTCTTAAAAACGCTCTTTGTTCAATCAAGTGCAAACATAGAATCACTGTTTTTTTTAAAGTTTGATATTGTTACCCTCCACCCTGTGAGCCTAAATCCGTCAGGATGGGTTGCGGCCAAGGATGGGGGTGGTTACCGGATATATATGTGTGGGAGCTCGTAATTTATAGACGGCTTTGGTTTTTAGGGTTTATTGCACTACTTTGCACTACCACAAAATGTAATGTTTTAAGAAATTACTAAAAAGATATAAAAAGGATTAGTAAAAACTTTACTCAGGAGCTCAGTAGAGTTGGGAATGCTTAACCAATTGCCTGACTGACCCTCTAGGTGATCCTACATGGATAAGTACCCCGGTACCCTGGGAACGACAGTAGCCCTCCAGCACACGTACTCGTTGATCCGGCGTCTTAACCCGCGTAGCCCCAAAACGGGTAGAGTGATCCTTTAGATTCGTTGTTAAATGGCCAGCTCCGAATAACTCTAAAATAGAACCATATATACTGCAATTTGAACTGATTTCCATGAGGAATGCTGACAAGCTGTTTTGAATGGTCAGCTGCTTACGTCCTATTGTTTACCCTCTCATCAAAACACGTTGCTATAATCATTCTGTCACTCGCAACTCACAACATTACAGCGTTACACCTCAATTTATGTCATAGCGATTATATTATTTTGATTATTTTTTTACTGAACCGTCGGTGACCTGGCGCTCTAGGAGTAAGGTGTCAGAATTCTGTGCTGGCGGCCGGGGTTCAATCCTCGGTCCCGGCATAGATTTATCTGATTATCAAACCCTTCCTTCACCTCTGACAAGACATATTGTGAATGTGGGGAATGCCAGGCCTCCACCGTGGTTCGGATTCCACGTTAAACTGTAGGTCCTCCATTTCATCTCACAATCACCCTACCATTACACATTAGCTTAAGTGCGTATAACCCGAACGGGTAGTAAGACGCGGTGCTAATAATAATAATAATCTTTCTTGGTCTCTCTTGTGGTATTTTCTCCACATACTTGACCTACATCACTCTTTTTTGGTATTCACTCTCCCATCCNTAATAATAATAATAATAATAATAATAATTTTACTGAACCCAGAGGAAAATTTTTCTATTAACTTTAGTTGCTTCTCCTAAATCAATACATATATTTATAATATTTATTTTAAATCGATTTAGACGGTATTTATTAGATTTAATTTACTTGCCGAATAAATAATGCTTATTTGAAGTAGCGGATAGTCAATATTTACTAAAAAAACGAGAAAGTTTATAAAAATAAAATAAAAAGTATGGTAAGAACTTTTAGTTTAGTCATGCATAGCGAGGTCGATTTACTCTCGATACCCTCAACTTTCTCATCCCTCCTCTTCCTCCACCCTTATAGAGGTTTCGGTTCGAGTTGAACGCCCGCCTGTCTCCTTACTTTCACAAACACCCTTTCACCGCCAGTACACTCCGCGCTAACAATATAGAACACAAACACGCGTCATTGGAACAGGTGACGGGGAGATCAGGACTGGGATTCCGGTCGGGTTTACAAAGGCCGTTTTTTTCCTTAACGGGTTTTCTCAATCTCTAGTTCCACGCAGATACGGGTAAAATGATACCTATATTAGCAATACTACATTAACATGATAAGTGTATGCGTACAGCCCGAACGGATACAAATAGTCCGTAGGCAACACTCACAGCGCGACTGTTTTGCGGGATTGAATAAACACACCCCTGCACCGGATTATGACGATACGAACGAGCCATAACCCGATTTTCATAGGAAGGATCTTATCTGACAGCTACAGAAGACACTATATCTACTTTCACTTACTCACATGTCAATTCATGTGATCTGCAGCTGTCACTTTATATATATAAATAAAATCAGGAACTAAAAAAAACACTAATAGAATAATCAAAGATACCCAACACCTTAGCTCAGTCGATAGAATGTCTGTAAACTGAGTTTGGGGTCCCGGGTTCGATTCCTGGTATGGCTGAAGATTTCTCATTGGGGAAATAAGGGGTCACTCTCTCACACTGATAAATTAAAGGCCGGCGACTGGATATTGTGCCTGTCCTAGTCTTGAGTTAGATTGTAAGGCATACGAAGCTACAACACGCTGCTGGTGGAAAATATATGGCTTGACTAAAAAACTGACCTGAACCACAGGCTGTAAACGGCAATGGATGTAAAGTAAGGAATAATAATGTATTATTAATTTTTTCTGCAAAAAATATATTTGTATTTTCTAAAAAGCCATTCCTATGAAAATTTGACTGCATTGTAGTGTTTTTTAAACACTGTTTTCATTAAATCTATATATAATATAAACGAAGTAAACGATTAAATTTTAAATAGAAGGATACTTTAGGAAATGTGATTTTATAGGTAGTATCTATCAAAAGTTACAGATGCAGATCACACGACTTGACGTATGAATACATGAAGGTAGATATATGTAACTTCACTGTCAGATAAGGCCCTTCATGTGATAATCTGACTGTACAAGGGTGAAGTTGCCCACAAGAGCCTGCGGCTGGGAGAAGACGCCTTCCATTAGAGGGACGCTGCGTGCTCCTTTGTTCTAATCCCATCCTCCCTTGTCCTCCCCCCTCCCCCCAACCCATCACTGTGACGAATAGAAGAAGAGGGATGGAGAGTGTTAAAAAAAAGAGGTGACAAACAGGAGCTTTGGGTGAGAAGGGGGGAGGGAGTTCTATTATCATGTTCACAAAACAATGTAAGTCCTCCTTTTGGTTAGCCGTCTTCATTTTGTCGAAGTGGTCTTAGGATATCTTTGTCATAGTGGAACGTTGTATTTATACGTCGGAGACTCATAAACTATTCTTGAAATTACATTCCACGCTATTATTCTTACATTTACTTATTTTTGTTCCTGAAGTTTATATATACAGGCTGTACCGTAACATGTGGGATCCACTTCAGCGGTGACCCACCTCGGTGGCGTAGTTAGCTAACGCGACTAATTTCGTGTTGAGCTAGACTGTCAATGATGGGGAGATCAAGGTTCGAATCTCACTCGGGTGAACTGGGGGTGGTTTTTCATTCTCCCTCCACACAAATGCGGGATCACTTATTCTATATTCAACCTTCTCAATTCCCAACCAACTAACGTAATTAGTACTTAAGTATATAATCCGAACGGGTAGTAAGACGTGTTGATAAATAATAACACACTTCAGTGGTGAACAAGAGGTACAAAAAACCATGAAAAAAGTGAATATACTAATGTGTCCCATTTGACCTCGTTTCCGAGATACAGCCAAATGATTCTAATAAACTATTTGTACACTATACTCGATATCCCTTGAACTGTTGTAATGACCTCGATTCTTCCTTCCCTTTTATTATTTAAAATTGATCTCAACACATGAATATTTAGTTTCTTATTTTACAATTTAATAAGGTGACCTGGCGGTCTAGGGGTAAAGTGTTAGACTTCTATGCTGGCGGCTGGGGTTCAATCCCCGGTCCCGGCATAGATTTATCTGATTATCAAACCCTTCCTTCACCTCTGACAAGACATCTTGTGAATGTGGGGAATGCCAGGCCTCCACCGTGGTTCGGATTCCCGGTTAAACTGTAGGTCCTCCATTTCATCTCACAATCACCCTACCATTACACAATAGAGTAAGTGCGTATAACCCGAACGGGTAGTAAGACGCGGTGCTAATAATAATAATATAATTTAATATTTTTAATTCATCTTATTCAAGCCGGCCATGTTTCTCTTTTGTTGGCACGTGTCAAGGTCATATTCATTTCCTGGTTGAACATTACGAGGCAGGTGGATTTAGACTCCACCGTTTTATACAATTTCCCGCTTTCTTTTAATTTCTGGTTGGTGAAAGAAAAGAAATAGAACTGATTTTGATTTTAAGGCTCAAGGAGCTACGGGGCTCACACAACAAATTCAAAACAAGTGGCGTGGCTTAAGTAACTCAAATTCACTCGCGTCCTATTTGTTGTGGAGACTGGACCTGTGTGCCACTCACTCCAAGATGTAACCTATTAAGCTATATTTTCATTGTCTTCATATTTAATGAAATATTCATGATTATAATTTCGTGACATATTAAATAATAAGCCATATTTTCACCGGCTTCATATTAATTAAGTAAATCTTCATACTGTTGACTAGGTATGCTATATGGGTTATTTCAAACACCTGGTATTTTTCAAAGAGTGCTGCATTCTACGACACGATGACTTCAAACTTGCATTCAAGCTGAAGGTGACCATTTCGAACACTTCCTATAAGGTTAAGTAACTTCACATTCCTGGAGTAAAAGCAGGACTATAGCTAGGAAACTAGGTCAAATGGGACACTTATTTGTATGAAAGTTTTTGAAAAATGTTTCTGTGTCTTCTGTCCACCGCTGAAGTGGGCTCCCACATGTTACTTAACATCCTGTATAATATAAAATATTTACTCTCGTGCGGTGTCTAGTGTACACGATAAATAGTCCCAGATTAAATTTGATGACACTTATGAACATTAATACAAGCAGTTTTTTTTAGTAAGTAAACATTTTTTTTTGGCCAAAATTAAATCAAATTTTGCTCCAGTAGAAACAGACTCCAATTTTCTCCGTACCATTTATCGAATATCTGTCATGATCATAGCGGCATTAGACGAGAAATTTTTAAAATTAAAAGAAAAGGTTGTCATTAAATTTCAGGACACCCTCGACAGATATTCCAGAAATATTGAGGTCACAATGTGAAGAATATTAAATTTTATGTTTGTTCTGGGGAAATTTTTTATTTACTTTGGCCAAAAAAAAAGTTTTGGTAAAAATCTGCAAACACACTGGCTCTTTCTCGCATCCCCTTGCACCCCACCTTAATGATTATTTTTTCTAGAATCAATTAGCCGAAGCTATTATTTATATTTTTTAGTGAGGAATTCTCCAACTAGATAAAAAAATTCAATTTTCAGAATATATATTTTTTAATTTTAGAATAAAATTTTTCTTAAATGCTAATATTACGGTTTTAATTTCAAATAATTAAAAAATACAATAAATTCCAACAGTTAATTATAGCTTCTGACTTGTTATAAAATAAACTCTCTTCAATGTTTTGTATCATTCAAAAAGTTCAAACAATTAATATTCGTCACAAAGCGATTGGGATTTTAATTTATTCCATAAAATAAATTATGTTTCGTTCGGTTACATGAATATATTTTTTCTCAATTTACTTACAAATATGAGAATTCATTAATTTTTTTAAAAACTCAAACCAACTTAGTTCTGAATTCTACCAAGTAGATAATGCCACGAGTAATGATATATTCAGTGAAATTATTTGTTGTAACAGGGCTTTTCTTCAAAGCGACGATTACAAAGTCGGTAATTAACTTCTTTGCTTGTTTTGCCGCTTCAGCTTCTGAGTCTACGAATGGTTGATGCCATGTTTTCTTTCTCGAATGCGACTTGTAATTAAAATTTAAACATCAAAGAGAAAATTCTCATCGGAGAACAGAAACAACATGATTTGTCATAAAATAACTTTAACCAAAATCTATTATAAAAATGTTAAAATTTAAACTTAATATTATTTTAGTAGCAAACTACTCTATCACTTAATTATATTATATATTTTATTATAATTGGGTTAAGTACAGTACAATTTATCATAGGAAGAAGATTATCTGATGGCTAGAAATGTTATTAGGTCTACTTTCACGTTTTAATGCGTCAAGTCATGTGATCAGCAAGTGTCGCTTTTGATAGATATTATAAATTACTTACTCTTATGGTATCAGGAACTCAAAAGTTATTTGCTACCCTTTAAATGTAAGCCACCTCTTTCTATCTTAAGCTAGTTTTATCCAGTCCACTTTATTAAATATTCCTATCTTGAGATAGTTATATCCAGTCCTCCTCATTATACTCTATCCCTGAGCTAGTTCTATCCAGTCCAACGAGTTACACCCTATCCTTATCTTGAGCTAGTTCTATCCATTCCACCTCATTACGCCACCTATCCCTATCTTGAGCTAGTTCTATCCATTCCACCTTATTACGCCACCTATCCCTCTTATCTTGAGATAGTTATATCCAGTCCACCTCATTACACCATATCTCTTCCAGGTCCATTCTAATGATATCCTCTCATCTGGGTCTTTACAATGGTATCTTCTCATTGAGTTTATCAGTCAATACCACGAGCGTGGTTCTAGAAGCTTTCGTTCACGCTCCATATCTTATCTACAGTAATCTACGAGACATGATTATCCTAACAATGTCTTTTGATGAGTACAGTCTATGTTACCTATAAGTTATCATTATGTAACCTCTTCCATTCTCCAGTGGCTTGATCTATTTTTATACCAAATATCTTCTTAAGCACCTTGTTTTCGATCATCCTAAATTTGTTTTTATCACAACCGTGGAGAACAACACCTATAAAATAATACTAATATAATAGTATTAAAGGTTTTTCCTATTAAAAGTTGATTGTGTAATATATGCTAATGAGAGAACAAGATTAATTATAAGTAGCTACAGAAAGTAGGAGTGATACCGGTATTGAAGATGATAGAGGCTACCCGCCTAGCTGATATGGTTAGGACATGTTGACAGGATGGAAGGAGAAAGAGTCGCTGTGCAGTGTTGGAGATGGGAAGGAGGTTGGAGGGAATAGAACAAGAGGAAGACCGAGGAAGATGACGCTGAGGAAGTCCTCAAGCGGGAAGGGATGCTAAACATTCACCAGTTGAGAGGGGCGGGAGCAATGACTGACAAACTAAACCGGATGAGGATGTTTGTCTCGCTGACAGGTGCGAACCTAACCGGAAGATGAAGAAAAAGAAGAAATAAAAAAAGCTACGTTTATCATTATGATTATTATTAAAGGTTACGCCTGTTTGAAGGGTTAGCAAACACCACGGCATTTCTGAAGACTTAAAACCTCTATACTAATACAATGTTATCTGAAAATGTTTTATTGTGATCCTATTTAACAAAAAATGACCTTATAAGTTTAGGAAAGGCTAAATCTACGTTTATCCTCATTTACCCAAATTTTAGAATTGCCAAATTTCACTTAAGACCCAATTTAAAATCAGTAATTTTTATATTTTCATAACCCACATGGTTTAAGGCGTCACTCTTACAATAAACTAAACTGCCGATGACGGGAAGACCAGGGTTCAAATCTAGGTCGGATGGACTGAGGATGAATTTTCCTAATTGGTTTTCCCCGTCCCCCAAAGTAAATGTGTGTACACGTTCTCTAAATTAAACCTACTCATACCTAGCACATTAGATTAGTTATTATACAATGCTTATAACCTCAACACGTGGTAAGATGTGGTGCTAAAAAAGCTTTTAAAACAGGTTTTAAGTTATAAAACGAAAAATGTTATTGCTTTAGTGGTAGCTTTAAAAATGAAGATTATAAATAATCTAGTTAATGATTTAGGGAATTATTAACGTCTGCATTATGTTTCAGAGCTCCAATAGACGGTCCCCTTAGCGAATATATTTAAATAGTAGGGATTATTATAATCTTATTAAAGAGTGCACCCACATTTATTTGAAGAAGGGCTTATAATACTAAAGTGATTAATAACTTGTGGAAGCCAAAGATGTTTATGAATTGGTTGGGAAAAGGGTTGATATCATTATTTTTACTTTCTCATATAAAGTGGAAATATTTTAATATTGATAAATTTTGACATTAAGATTAAACTTCACGTTTTACATACTAACGAAAACTAAAACTTGGATTTTACAATTCTGTCGGTCTGTCTGGTTGTCCCTGGGCCTAGATCCGAAACGTTTTTGATGTACTTTGTTCAAACGTGATTTTTAGACTTTATATGGGATACTTGTTTAAATTTTGACCATAGCTATTAAACAAAAGGTGGTGAAATTAACGGTCGAAGGGTTCATTGTGCTGATCATTTGACACCCTTTATCCGAATAGGTCGGAAATATCTTTGTCAACAGGTGACGGCCGCTTGGTAGGAATGGCTCAATTGCAGGCTGATGGGATAGAGTTTTATTTAAGGGTAATTTTTGAAAACTTATCTAATAATTTTGTTTAAAATATTACAACATTGTACACTCCTTTTTTGGGGTAGATAGTTCCTAAGGGCAGTTTATTATTAACTGATTTTTGAATATTTGAAATTTTCAAAAAATTGTTTGTACAGTTTTGGTAATTTTTTTATGAACGTTCTTATTGCGTTTGAGTTGAGAGTGAAGAGAACGCGGGAAAAGATAAGTGTTTTTAGTTTTTTTTGGGTCAAAATAAAAAATATATATTGCTCCAGTAGAAACATAAAATTTAATTTTCTTCACATTGTGACACCAAAAGTTGTTAAATATATATCAAGGGTGTCCTGGAATTTAATGACAACTTTTTTTCTTCAATTAAAAAGTTTCCTATCTAATGCCGTTAGACTCATGACAGATATTCAACAACTGTTGATATTATCATGTGAATAAAATTAAACCCATTGTTTGTATAGAAGCAATATTTGATTTATTTGGAACAAAACCTATTTTTTGCCATAAAAACTGCAAAAACGCTGGATTATTTCCTTGTTCCCACACCCCCACTTTAACAAGATGATATGTTTGAGAATTTCATTTAAGGCTATATTACACTATAAGAGAAAGTTTATACGATTGTGTCGTAGCTCGTACCATTTATTTTTCTCCACTTCTCAACACTCGTCTAGTCCACATTTAATTACAATTATGCAGTAAGGACGAGAAAGGTTAAATTTAGAAATAATTAACCCCCCTTTGCTTGGAGAGAGAAAAACAGCGAGTCAGCAATCATTTAGGAATATAAACCTCAATGTAATTGGCCAGAGATTTGAACCCTTGATCTCCCCATCACCCTAAGACCAGACTAAATGAATCTAACATTTAGTATACGTGACCCCCGGTGCGTGCTTTACCATATAAGAGTGTCTACCAGTCATAAAATTGACATAAAATGAGATTTTGTACATAAAAGTCACAAATAAAAATTGTTAAACTAGCTTTCAAGGCATAGTTATTTGTGAGACAAGTTTTTTTGCGGGTGAGAATAGTTATTTGGTACTACTTGTCTCAAAACTAGGTTAAAAAGACAGAAAATAAAACTAATAAAAAAAGAATGCAAGAGGAGACCACAATATTAGGGAATAAGTTGTAGGTAATCATTCTTTCCTACTCACTTTATTCTCCGCCTTCGTCATGAATATTTTCATGAAAATTCCATTAAATATGGCTTACAGTGGCACATACAGAAGTTTTCATTTGGATCTGAGGAGAAGGGGGGTAAACAATCAAGGTTGTGTCCCAAATTAGATACTGGAGTAGAGAGAGGGGGCGGGGAACGGAACACACCTCAATAACCACCGGAGACCAAGACAATTATTTATGACTTTAATAAATGCCTCTAGATGCTATTTCAATTCTTTTTTATGGTAACCAGGGACAGCGATTTTAACAATTTACGTGACTTTAGCTTAGATACAATGTATCAAAGCTTTTTTTTTTTACAATTTGTAACCTTTGGAGCATTTAAACGTGTATAATTATAGGCTTAGCATAAAATTTTCTCCAAAAACTGGGACATTTTTAGTGTGTTACTCTAAGAGAAAAATCAGTAGGAGTGGAGCCTTATTTATTTAGGAAGAAGGGGGTTATTAAAAAAATACAGATTTCTCTTTCAACACAAAGAGAGGAGTCCAAAAATTATTTACAGGAAATTGTTACAAGAAAAGTTGATCCACCCAGAAACTACTCGGACGGGTAATTCCTTTGGAAATTTTAAAAATCTAGACGATTCTAGAAGCTTTTTGACGTAGTCCTTGTCCAGAAATTTAAAAAAAAATCAGTTTTCTTTTGAAGCCTATTTGGAATGATCCTTTGCTGACAAATTAAAAAAAAAATTGTTTGAGGTATTGGGTTTGGGGGAAATTAACTGCCCTATTCGTCCCCCGCTCCCAAGGGTGCACCACTGATGGCTTATATAATCAGTTTTACACCCTGTTTATTTATTTAATTGACAGCATATTCAATCACTACTAATTATATTTATTTTGCCAACTGAGAAAACTTTAAATTAGTATTTTAGGATATATTGAGAAATATATCAAAATCAAAATTTGAAACTGCTTTACTTCATGATATTAATCGGTTATGTTGATATATGAAAAAGTAATGCATTTTTTTTTAGTACAGCGTTTTTCTACCCAATTGAGTTTTACGCTTTACTGAATTAGGTTTTAGTCTTACTCTCTAAAGAAGTTATATGTATAATTAGAAAATAAATAATAAAAACATACACAAGTTCTTGTATAGCGTTCAAAATGTAAAACCTGGAATTTAAAAAAACATTTGGTTATTTTAACCAAGCAAACGCACAGATAATAAATGAAAGTAGTTTTAATTATCCTTTTGTGTTGGCTGCGATATAAATGGGAAGCTGGATTTAAATTGTATGCCCTCTCTCACTTAAGACCACCGTACCACACATTAAAAACATTAACTTTAATTTGGTTCCTTTTTGTGTTTTTTTACCCCCTACTAGTACAAGAGGTAAGATATGTAGCAATAAAGCGTACAACATATATTTTAATGAATTAGTACATTTTAAAAGATTGTTGAGTATACTTTTATTTTCAGAGGGATGTTAATTATTGAAAAGAAAGTAACGAGAGAAAAATAATTGTTTTGAGTACAATATAATAAAGAAAGTAAAGTTAGAGGTTCCGCATCATTAGGGGAAGGTGATAGCTCAGCAAACATCGTTTTGTTATCTGAATGTTAATGAATACTTATACGGAAATGAAGTGGAAAACTTAACATCCCTTGTAAAACAACGTCATGAATATGAAATTTCTGATTAAAATTAATTTAAATAATGGATTAGGATGGACGCACAATGCGAAAATACGCACAAAAAATAATCCTCACATACAAGTGCAAAAATACTTAATAGGTTTTATTTCAAGTTTTAATAATATATAAATATATGTATTTACTTACTTTATGGTATTAGGAATCATAGAGTTAATTGCTATACTAACAAACGTATGGCATTTATCCATCTTGAGTTAGTTCTATCCAATCTACCTCATTAAACCCTATTTATATCTTGAGATAGTTCTATCCAGTCCACCTAATTACACCTTATCCATATCTTGAGCTAGTTCTATCTAATCTAACTCACTACACCCTATTTATATCTTGAGATAGTTCTATCCAGTCCACCTAATTACACCTTATCCCTATCTTGAGCTAGTTCTATCTAATCTAACTCATTACACCCTATTTATATCTTGAGATAGTTCTATCTAGTCCAATTCCATTACACCTTATCCCTATCTTGAGCTAGTTCTATCTAATCTAACTCATTACACCCTATTTATATCTTGAGATAGTTCTATCCAGTCCACCTCATTACACCCTATCCTTATCTTGAGTTAATTCTATCCAGTCCACCTCATCCCATCCTATCCCTATATTGAGCAATGAATTTAATCTTTTATATACTCCAGAGGGATAAATGAGCCTAGTAACGTTTTTAGTTACTTTTTTTTTTTACCATCCCTCCTCCTATATTTAACCAAGTAGACATTTATCTTGTGCCCCTAAATCAAACATTTCTGGAGATAGTTAATCATGTATGGAACAAATTTGTTGAATATCATGTATTGTATAGTCAAATTTTCCTATAAAGGCCCTCTTAGAATGTTTTTGATGCGGAACATTGATAACATTTTACTCTAATTTTAGTATTATTTTATAGGTATTGCTAATATATATATAATGACAGCTGCAGATCACATGACTTGACATAGGAACACATGTAAGTAGATCTATTATATTTTCTATCTTTTAGATAAAGCCTTCCCTCCATATCTAATTTATGCTCTAATTTGTAATCGACAATATTTATATGTTCGCCGTGAGATGATTCAAGTAGTCAAAATTACATACATACTTGTATTGCATCTAGTATACCATAGGATGTCAGGCGCATCAACAAAATCGCAATAACAGGCAAGGCAAATGTTTGATAGTGAGCACGCCAATGATATATGATATTTATTGATATTAAATATCTTTATTTCCTCATACAGATTCGGTGTTGTAATCGTAAAAAGTTTGACCTCAATTTAAAATGAATCTTCACACGTTTTATGTACCTCCAAAATCTAAAGAGATAGTCCTAAAATTGTGTTTGTCTCCATTTCTACCCAGAACTACAGCCGAAATGAGTTTATGAATTTAATTTTAACTTATTATTTAGATTTTATATGGTCATACCTAAAGGCCAAATTTAATATTAGTTATCACCCTAAAATTAATGGTAGTTTTATGATTGATTTTTGAAAATTTGAAATAAAAAACATGTCTTCAAGAATGTTGTTTAAAATTTATATCTGAAAAGTGTTCAATATGATTATCAACAACATATGTTTTAAATTTTGAGGGAAAAATATTAAGTGTATTTTACCGATTACTAATTTTAAAATAATAATTCCTGATTATAATATATTATATGAGAAAGTATTTATGATTGTTTACTTTGATTTATTTTCCACAGGTATCGTCTTTAAGGTGGAAATGCAGTGAACGCGATAAAATACCAATGTTTTTGCAGTTTTCACAGCAAAACTTTTTGTTTTGACAAAATAAAAATATATTGCTCCAGTACAAACATAGAGTTTAATTTTCTCCACATAGTGAGATCAACAGGCGTTGACGAGCATAGCAGCATTTGGTGAAAAATATTTTAAATGAAGAGGAAAAGTTATCATTAAATTCCAGGACACACTTGACCGATATTTAACGACTGTTAATATCACCATGTAAATATAATTAAACTCTATGTTTCTACTGGAGTGAGATTTTATTTATTTTGACAAAAAAAAAGTTTTGATATAAAAACTGCAGAAACACTTACCTTTTCACCCGTCCCTACATACCCACCTTAAATAATGTATTGTGTATTGTGGTATTAAAATTAATGTTTTCGGGCTTGAACCGCGTTGGAATAATAGTAACTACTGACGCCATGGGTCTAGAATCTATATTAAGCATCGTAAAAGCTAGAGATTACAATTTTTTTCAACGCGGCTCAAACCGGAAAGCATTAATTTCAATACAAAATTCGCCCACAAAATTCGTCAACACAAATTTGTGGTTGTATTATACACATGTAAAAGTTTGGTTCATCCCCCCTGCCATAGAGTATCACTAAAGGAGGCAAACAGAAAAGATATATTCGCACGGCACATGTTTTTCGTGATTAATGATAGGTTCATCCTGAATGTTAAGATGTTGCCATCGGATCGAAGAAGAGCCCTAAGGCCTAATGCATATTCATTTTACTGTCTGTCTGTACCTCGGACTGGAGCCGAAATGATTTTACCAACTGGGCTAAAACTTGGTATCTGGGGTTTACATAAGGTCCCCCTGAGGAATTTTTGGGATTAGACATCCAACTCTAAGATTAAGGGTAGTTTACTGAAGGACAAAAAGAGAAAAATTGATTTTATTGAAATTAGCTCCAACGATTTTGATTAAATTTTATATCTAAACACTCTCTATCATAATAAACAAGATGGGTTTTTTAAAATTAAAAATACTTTAAGTTTACTTTACACATGCGAATATCTCGAGTTTTAATCATTTCTCCGCAACTATATGAGACGATATATCTTTCTATTGTGAAGTTGTATTACTGTTAAAGATACACATTTTTTATTTGAAATATATTTTTATAGAACCAATAGTATCTGAGATATAATCAAACATATATACTTTTTAATTCAGGTTTTTGAAAATGAATTTGATTCTTATGCTCTTTGGTGGAAAAGGTGTTTCTTTTTTCTCAATATTTCTGTAAGTGTTCCTAGCTCCTAATGCCATAGAGTATTTACAATTGTATATTATTTCATTTATGATCTTTGGTGTAATGTTTCTACAACAATGTATATACCTATTATTATTTCGTTTCACAAATCCTGAGGGTTTTTAGTAAATGTCTATTTTAAGGTAAAAACGAGAGAAAGACTGTGCGGTGCACCACACCATTTATTTTCATAATATAAAAACCGCCGTCATCCACGTGAGACAATTAGAACGTCGGGATGAATTCCTTTAGTGGAGATTGTCCAAGAATGACCCGGGGACGACCGACCGGACCTTGTGTGACACGCTCTAACCGCTGGGTTGATGAATGTGTCCTGAGGGAGTCGTTGGCCCCTCCCTACCTCCCGTATCACTCTCACCCTCCCTTCCAAACCACGTTCGACACGGTGTTGTTACCACGTCAGAACCATCCGTCACCTTAAACCTCCCGAACCCATGTCACTTACTTACATACGACACTTATTAGCATATCTCGCCAGTCTTACTTGGTGCACAAGCGTCACAACTCACCTTATAAGTTAATTAAAGAACTCTGTCAACACCTTTCAATAAAGTAGACTATATTATTCTTATTATTATTAGCACCGCGTCTTACTACCCGTTCGGGTTATACGCACTTACGCTAATGTGTAATGGTAGGGTGATTGTGAGATGAAATGAAGGACCTACAGTTTAACGGGGAATCCGAACCACGGTGGAGGCCTGGCATTCCCCACATTCATAAGATGTAGTAGACTATAAAATAGAACAAATATCTTCATGTATTGTTTATAGCGTCCATACCAAATGTCAGCTCTCTGGGGTAGTGGGAATTGGGAAAAAGGGCCCTGGAAGGACAAAGAGGCACCACATAGGTTTTATATATGAAGAGCTCGAGGGTAAAATGGGGATTGTCACACTACACACCATTTCCAGACAACAGCTTTTATATATCAAACCCCCTGAAGAACTCAGCAAATATATTTTCAAAATTAACTTAAATACGTATATTTATGAACAAATATCAGATACTTTAAAAATTTAAGATGTTGGCTGCAACGTGCAAATTAAGTCATATAGAGGTGACATTTGTTAGAAGATGGACGTTTAGCATCGTATTTAGACGTTGATGGTGCTAGTGAAAACGCATGAGGCGCCGATGTGGCAAAATGTTGAAGCTTTTCCATGATACAGTTGAAAGTAAACGTTCAGGATCGCTACAGATATGGAAAGAATATTAAACAAAGATGGTTTTAAATAGTTTAATACTGGGTATTATTCCCAACAATCCCATAATAATGAATTAGGTTTATTTAAAGCAAGTCACTTAACTGAAATAACTGAAATTCAAGATGTAAATAAATGCAATTATTTAAAATCGAAAGTTATAGGACAGACGTGTGTTGGTTTAACACCTTTTAATGTTAAAAAGAGTCAGCTCTATTCAATAAAAAGTAAGCACTATAAAATATGTTAGCCTAAGCTATATCCTTAGATATCGTTTACAATTTTATAACGACACGCTAATCCACCCAAATTAGCCTATAACTTAATCTTCAAATTGCCAAAAAAATCTAGGTTAAGTTAGGGGTAGGCTTGTATATTATAAGGCTTATATATTTTATATCACTGTGCCACAAATGAATAATAGACCTAAAATTGTTATTATATATTTGTGTAAAATGCAGGGCTGTCATGTAAAAGTAGCAAGGATCTACTGATGTGAAATGACAGATGTACTTTTATTATTTATCGTTAGGCCCATACTAAATAAGTAATTACAAATCGGCAATAACAAAACCGAAGTTATACTAGTAATTAGTTTGTCAAAAATACGAGGTATAAAGATGAAATTTCAAAGCACCAAAGTGGCCAGGAATCATCCTTGAGAGACTATGAAGGTAAATTTATGCAGAATTTTGTTTAGTTTACACATATCGTTTTAAACTACTGAAATTGTTGGTTTCTTGATATAGTTTTTGGCTTTAGCCATATTTTATAAATGGGAGGGTAAACATAGGTAGTAAAATAACTTATATATATATATATATTATTGCCTATTTGGAACCACTTGTTTAGTTTTTCTTTACTCCATACGTATAAAGAAAAGTGTCAATTTTTATGTCTTTTTTCAGTGTTTTTATATATATTTGAACATTTCAAATTACAAAAACTCTTATTTCATATTCTGACACTTTTTACTTTATTTTTTGTATCGATATTAACATATTTTTTAAATTATAGTAAACATGTTTGGAACATCAATAAGCTATGATCAGCTACAGGTTTCAATAATCACCTTCATGTAAGTGTTTCAAGATTCTGCCACATACATCAACCAACGCACGGTGACTACAGGGTTCGGCAACCTACGGCACGCGTGCCAAGTATGGCACACGGAATGATTTTCATTGGCACGCTGAGCGATTTAAAAGAAAATAATATAAAACCTTTAGTTTTAGTTAAAAGTAATAATTTTAATAACGTGTTTTATATTTCAATGACTGAATTATTTTATTTCAAAATTTAAAAAAAATGTCTTCATAGCTTAAATTTTGCAAAAAACATTGATAACTTTTGTATTTATTCTGATTTATATTAAAATATTAAATATTCAAGAAAAATGAATTGTTTAATATGTTCGATTTAGAAAAATTTGGTTACATTTACACTTTACAAGATTAGATTGGATATGTTTTAATAGTTGTACTAGTTAACTAGTAAAAGATATAAACGATTTGGGTGGGTTTAGGTTGGTTGGAGCACTGAGCGACTTTGCAAAATTACTTTAGCACAACTCTACTAAACGTTTGCCAATCCCTGCTATAGAGCATTCCATTTTTATGAGAAAAATCCAAAGCTTGAATAACCCAAGTTGGCAAACAACGTATGACGATAAGCTGACAGCGCCATGGAATAAAATCGTGCTGTGTCTTGTTTTGAAAACATCTAAAAATATATAAAAACAACAGAGAATATAGACTTAGCATGAAATTCTAAATTGCGTTTGTTGGTGACAGGCCTAAGCCCTAGTTTATTTTAGCACTGCGTCTTACTACCCATTCGGTTTATACACTTGTTTACTAATAGCACTGATCGTTTTAGAGTTTAGGAAAGTTATATTTATAGGAAGTGTATCCTCATTTGCGTAGTGGGATAGTGAAAAACAGTTTTGTAAAAACCACCATTAGTACACCCGACCGAGATTCGAAATTCGATCTCCCTGTCAGCGGCAGTCTAGTCTAACATGAGAGTAGCGCGTTAGACCATGAGGCCACAGAAGCGGGTAACTTTCTATATATATATATACATACAAAATCGATTGAAACTGTTTATTTTATTTTAAATAATACATTTATAATTGAGTGAATATTTTTTTCAAGGGGATGTGCGAGTAATCTAAATTTCAAGTTTGGGTCTAGTTTTAGTATTCAAGCTCGACTCTAGAAATTCGAATACTCGTAATTTTCGATTATATCCCAAAAATTTCCAATTTAATGGATTTTATTCAATTTTAAGATATCATTTTAGAGTGGACCGAGTGTACAATTATTTACCTTTGTCATATTGATCAAAACTTTTTAATCTATATTAAATTTAGTTAAAATCGAGATTTATATGATAATAATAGTTCTTCCCCCAAAATATTTTATTCTTAAAAATATATAGTAGTGTTTATGATTAATGAATGATTCTGATACATAGATTGCCACGAATTATTTTTAGTTCAAGATATTGCTCAGTATTACTATAACACTAATAAAACTAGATTAGGACTCAACTCAATATGAAAAAGGTCTATTACGCAAACCCATAAAAAAACAGACGTCAAAACCAATTTGTATAGCTATAAAATAATTTTTTCTAAGTTACGTAAGAGAGATTCAACGATCTAATGCAACTTATATATTACCCGTTATTATGGGGCACTCATCTTTATTTTTTTCCCTATAAGAAATAAAAAAGGAGCCCAATGGAAAGTGACGGGTAGGAGAGGGTGGGGTTTCAAACAGGATTATGATTGATTGGCTGCAGATACTTCCATTTCATAGTCAGTACACACACTCACACACGAACTCACTCACGGGTTCCGCCAGATTTCATTTATCACAGACAGACGTTCGTTGGCCGCCAAGCAGTGGCTCAATTATTCAACGCCATCGCCTTGGTACCTAGTGGGACCTTGTAGATCGAGAAGGAAACGAGACGGGAATAACGAAAACACCTTTATATATTAATATATATGTATAATATAAATGACCTACATCCAATTCTGGTCAGATATAGTGTTTACTATGGACTACATTTTCTGGTATGGGCTAGAGCTAGTTGTTACTTTCATTGATCTGTCTCATTCTGGTCAGATATAGTGTTTAAAATGTAATATATCTTCTGGTATGGGCTAGAGCAAGTTGTTACTTTCATTGCTCTGTCTCAGTCTGGTCAGATATAGTGTTTACAATGTAATATATCTCCTGGTATGGGTTAGAGCAAGTTGTTACTTTCATTGATCTGTCTCAGTCTGGTCAGATATAGTGTTTACAATGTAATATATCTTCTGGTATGGGCAAGTTGTTACTTTCATTTATCTGTATCAGTCTGGTCAGATATAGTGTTTACAATGTAATATACCTCCTGGTATGGGCTAGAGCAAGTTGTTACTTTCATTGCTCTGTCTCAGTTTGGTCAGATATAGTGTTTACAATGTAATATATCTTCTGGTATGGGCTAGAGCAAGTTTTTTCTTTCATTAATCTGTCTCAGT
>CABFOV010007623.1:0-19101 GCA_902141375.1 Timema poppense
GGCTTGGTGTCATGGGGGGAAGCACTCTGGCTTGGTGTCATGGGGGGAAGCACTCTGGCTTGGTGTCATGGGGGGAAGCACTTTGGCTTGGTGTCATGGCGGAAGCAGGCGTGCGGACAGAAACTGGACATGTCAAACAAAATGTGTGGTTAATAAATAAAGAAGAGAAACAATTAATTTGTTTTTTAATAAAATCATGGAACGGGCTTGATTTAATCTTGTGGCGGACCGAATTTGGAGATCCCTGGTAAATACCGTTCAACGGGGCAGATAAGGGAATATTAAACGTGTATTGACCTCCTTTTATAAGGATCTTGCAGTAAATATAAGTAAAGAGATTTGCATTACAGAGCTAGAAATAAAACTTGTATTGACCTACACAAATAAGATCCATAAGAAAGAACATTATGTGCAATTTTATCTTTCAAATTATTTAAAGAATAGTTGTTGTAAAGCTGAGTTTTGCCATATAGTTTGCCCCCATTTGACCCGAAACGTTCTGTCCCTGGCTGGGTCTTTCGCCAGTGGTTGAAAGTATTGACGTAGTAATTTGGTTTTATGTATTGGGACTTTTTAAGGCAGGAAGTTGCCAGCTGGGATATGTTTTAAAAATTAACCAAGACATCGTGCAAACAGTCTTTTTATATAAATAGGTACAAAATAAATTTGACCCGTATTGCGAAGAAGAGATTTTGGGGTCAACAAATTTTCATAAAGTGGAGAAAAGAGTTTGGCAACGTTAAGCTCATATGCACATAAGATATTCCGGTGTAGAGGTTAAAATCTGAAGATGGAAATAAAAATGAATGTGATCAAATTTGATTTTGGCTTAATAGTTTGTAAAAAACACCGGGAGGGAATCTGATTTGTCTGAAAAGTAACACATACTTATGACTAAACTCTTCAAATTTTTATGAATCGCGTTCCCCTTCTTCACTTTCTCAAAACAGGCTAATAAGAACTTATCAACAAGGCGGACACAAGAAACCAATCTATTTTGCAAAAACCGACGTTCAAGGACTTCTCCCTCCTCGTTTTACATTGCGCATTATACTCGACTTTTTATACCAGTGAACTTAAGAAACTAATATAGACTTGGCACAGTTTTTTTTAGATCTTTTTTTCAGGATGTAAATCGATTGGTTGACTCAAATCAGAAGCGTTGCCGTCTTTTCAACCACTTCTGTGGCCACATGGTCTAAGGCGTCACTCTCATTGGCAACGACGGGGAGATTGGGGTTCGGTTCCAAGCCGAATGTACTGATAGAATTTTTTCCAAAATGGTTTTTCACTCTCACTCCACGCAAATGCGGATACACTTCCTCTAAAATCAAACTTCTTCATCCCTAGCTCACTAATGTAATTAGTAAATATGAGTATAACCTGAATAGATAGTAGGACGTGGTGCTAATAATATATATACATGCTAGCGTTGACTACTAAGTGACCCACGAATATTGAGAACGAATAAGGTCGTATATTAAGTCGGTAATGACGGACTCAAAAAAATGACAATTGAAATTACAACCCAGAGACTGCAGACGTTCATCAAGAGATGTCTAAGAGACATATTGGACCTATGGTGGCCAAAGGCAGTGTCAAATAAAGAGCTGTGGAACAAAACCAACCAGAAACCCATCCAACCGGAGATCAGATGACGCAAGCGGCGACCTCTCCGGAGAGACCAGGATAAGCTCTGGACGGGAAACCACAAGGACGCAGACGTCAAGGTAGGCAAAGGATGACTCGGTGGATGACCGTCGATGAAAGAAGGGCAGAAAAACTCAGGGAAATCATGGGACAAACTTAGTGAAGCTTTGTTGAAACACATAACAAGTAGACGACGTTGCCTACTTGGAGATTTAGAAGCTAGTTTGAGAAGCGGGTTGCATCTTAACTCGACGCACCTAAGCAGTCTGTAAGTACCATCACGCTTAGACACCAATGTACGAACTAGAAAGAGAGGGAAGAAAATTAACAACTCACCTTATGAGGCCTCTTGTTTATCTGCTGATAACACTTCCCCTCTTCCTCTAACGAGTTTACACAGTCACTATCGCGCCTTGAAAACATTGACTTACTTTATTAAATTACCTTTTTATTGTTTCTTATCCAAGATATACATATGCTACCACCGACTCTTTTAGTCTACATCCTGACAGGAAGACTCCTACAAGCTATTTTAGTAAATGAACCAAATAACCTGAATTGTAGATTATTTGTTTAAATAAATACGTTAGCAAAAATATACTTAAAGACAAAATAATAATTTTGTAACACTGTGAGACCATTTTTAGAATCATTTTATTATTATTATTATTATTATTATTATTATTAGCACCTTGTCATACTACCCGCTTGGGTTATATGTACGTACACTAATGTGTAATGGTAGGGTGGTTGGGAGATGAAATGGAGGACCTACAGTTTAACGTGGAATCCGAACCACGGTGGAGACCACGGTGGAGGCCTGGCATTCCCCACATTCACAAGCTTTCTTGTCAGAGGTGAAGGAAGGGTTTGGTAATCAGATAAATCTATGCCGGGACCGAGGATTGAACCCCGGACCCCAGCATAGAAGTCTGACACCTTACCCCTAGACCGCCGGGTCACCCTAGAATGATTTAAGAATTTATGGGTTATGTTTCAACATTATATCTCTAAAAGTCGCTCAATAGAACGTAAATTCAATAACATGGGAATGCCAGGCCTCCACCGTGGCTCGGATCCCACGTTAAACTGTAGGTCCTCCATTTCATCTCACAATCACTCTACCATTACACATTAGCGTAAGTGCGTATAACCCGAACGGGTAGTAAGACGCGGTGCTTATAATAATAATAATAATAATAATAATAATAACATAAGAAGCTATGACAGACCTAGCAAGCCTGCAGTGGGAAATATATGAATTGAATAAAAAACTGACCTAGTTAATAGGTAATGAATGTAAAAAAAATATTGTTAGTAGTGGTGAGAGAAGAATAGGTCCAATCTACATTGTTTTCCTCTGAAACATCTCAAACTTCCTTTCCTCTCTCTTGTTACGTTGGGGAGACCGGTAGTGGTAATCGTGTTAATTTTCAAGAACACGTGTTGCAGAGAGAACTGAAAGTGTTTATGAGTGAAGACTAACTAACTGTGTAAAGAGGTCGAATTAAAAACAGTTGTGTATGGAGAAAGGGGGGGGGAGGAGAAGCTATAGGGGTGCAATTAGTTTCCCCCATTCAACTCTCCTCTTTAACCCGAGCCACTTACCTACCTATTCTATTCCCACGACCCTCCGGGGAATGTGTGAGATCATGGGATGGGGGTGTGAAATGTTTTCCGACTTTCCGCGCCAGATGCTCTTTATCCTCTGCGCGTAGGAGTAGTAAAAACAGCCGGGTGCGAACAAAACAGTACGCTGGTAATTCTGTGGGGGGAAATTGGGACGATAGTAAGACTATAAAGTTAATTGTTGTGCAGCAAACTGCCCTCACATTCGAATTTAATATTATGACAGAAGAATGTTTATTATTAACGATAATTTTGTGAAAACAATAATTAGAAGCAATAATGGAAACAGTGAAATGTGTTTAATAATAACATTATTATAAACGGTAATAATAAATAACTTCACTACTTTTAGACAGTAGAAAGAGTAGTCCTACGTAATTTTAAAAACTATATTTTCCACCAGGGCACAATCATCACATCAACCGGCCCCATGTACCTGGCTACGAGTCTAAGGGTCCCGAGTTTGATTCCCGGCTGGTATCTTGGGTATTTTTCTACTAAGGGGATTTACTCCAACGATCACAAGGGTTTGGTTAGCTGTAATTAAGTTAGGTTTAAGTGTTTCCACACCACCATACTCACTATCACCATCACCTCATCGGTACATGGAAAGAGCCTCCACGGAAAAGTATGTACGATTAGTACAATCGGAAATCCCCTGAGTAAAGGTACATTAGTACTGGCTAATCTTTCCACTACTGGGATACGAATAATTTAGCCCAGAAACGCAATATTATGAATAGGATGTTCGAACACTCAATGCCCGAACTACACATATAGTTTGTTTGAGCCAAAAGTAATACAAAATCCCTGTACACCTACATCCGGAATACTATGTTAATACCATTAAATTGTGTTAGAAGTTTCGGCATACAGCGCCGGGAGAGCAAAGCTGTGCAAGCATGCTTGTATAACAGGTTGTATAGGAAATAGGCGCACGGCACTGCCAATGTAATAATGGCAAGCACTTTCTGTGATGTAGGACCATTAATGATGCCCCTCAGAACGTATTCCCATTTCTAGATGGACTGTAGTGCTGTTTACTATTAATCGTGGTATGTTATGGTGTCGTACTCCAAGAGGTCGAGGTGTGCAGGGCCGCGCGCCTAGCTCCTAGGCAACCTGTTGTACAAGCATGCTTGCACAGCTTTGCTCTCCCGGTGCTGTATTCCGAAACTTTGAACGCAATTTAATGGTATTAGCATAGTTTGCCGGATAGCGAGTTTGTGTATGGTAATTTTGTATTAATTTTGGTTCAAACAAACTTTATGTGCAGTTTGGGCGTTGAGTTTCCGAACACCTTTTGTATATATTTATCCCATTAATGTTTAGGTAATACCATTATGATATATTGTTGGTTCAGAAAATGAACGTTAAATAGCCTACCCCTCATACAAAATAATCACATTAATTTTTTGTAATCGACATCGGTGGGCACAAGGGCTAAGGTGTCAAAATCGTATGGTCTGATTTGTCGATGACGGGGATGTCAAGGTTTGAATCCCCTTACAGGTGTACTGAGGGTAGTATTTCCCTAAATAATTTTACACTTTCCCTCTGCGCCAATGTTTATTCCTACACCCTTGATGTAAATATAAGACTAGCCCGAACTGGTAGTAAGGCTAAATGGAGTCACCGTTTCTTTATAGATTGAAAAATACATTATTTTACGTATCGAAAATGTTTCATGTAGAACAAAATTCTATGTTAAATATTTTAAGTGAAACCAAATTTTGAACGCTTATCGAACAAATGAGATGAAAGTCTTGAGCTATTTCAAAGTGATGAAATGACCTCCAAAGTTCCGGTTTTGTGAGAAGCTCTTCAACTTAATTAACTCTTCAATGAACAACGCGCACTCTATTAAAACGACAGTGCTGCCTTTCGTTATGGAGCGTTAGAAATGGGAAGTGAAGTGGGGGGTGAGGTTAGGGGTGAGAAAAAAAATCTTATTGTATCCAGATACAGTACTAATTAGAAAGGGTGGGACTTCTTTTGACTGTTATAAAAGTTACTTATATAATTGTAATATATTTATTTATAAGTCAAGTCATATGATCTGGAGCTTTCACTTTTCATAATAATACCAATAATAAAGTAAAATATTATCAATGTTGACAGTAAAAAAAAGTTTATATTTTTGAATAGTTCCTTCCTACTAGATTCCTTCTATAAATATACTTACTTCATACCTTATTTTGTCTCATCTCTTTGTCGGGACAGCGAGAAGGAAGTGTACGTTACCAACAATATTATTTTGGAAATAATTTAGAGTAGACCACACTTTTTTAAGTTTATAGTTAGTTTGTAGTAATGATTTACAGGCAACGGCAAAATGCCAGCTACCGCTTCCCTCGGCGAGTGGCGCAACTCCATAAAACGCTACGGGCGCTATAAAGCAAGATACAGCGGACAACAAATGCTCGAATAAACGTACTCATTTGAGTCTGATGAGCTCCATTAATAAAGTCCATGTCATGTAAGTTGAGAGCAGATGCGATATTTGTTTTAGTAAATTTCCATCAGTCAATATTCTGCTCACCTGGTATATTCGTAATATTTACTAATTTTACAACACAGAATGAGAAAGATGAGGTTTGAATAAGTGCACGAGTATTCGTCTGAAGAATGGATCAAAAAAATCGCCAAAGCAGCCCGTCTGGATTCGAATAAAATTATATTCACCTGAGTTATCGCTAAGTTTTTATTGCATTTAGTGTATTTAACGTACCCTCTCTGAAAAGATTATGAATATAGGATCACGACTTAAAGAATCGTTTAATTCTAGAACAGACAAATGTCCAGTCACATGAATGTTTATTTTAAGCACCACGTCTTACTACCCATTAGTGTTATACGCCTATGTACTAATTATACTATTGGGTTAGGGATTAGGAAAGCATAATTTAGAGGAAATGAACCCAAACTTGTGGAGGGAGAGTGGGAAAACAATTTTAAGAAAAAACAACCTCGGTGCGCCCGACCGGGATCGAGCCCCGAGCTTCCCATCTTTGGCAGTCTAGTCCAACACGATAGAGGCGCGATAGACCACGCGGCCACCGAGGTGGGTACCTGGATGTTAATTCATACTGGTCAAAGAGAAAGCCTCTGTTTCGTCATTGGTAGATTTTTCCTCGGTGCTGTAAATCGCGCACAGGCTCTTTAGTTAAACTGTCAGACAAGCTACCGCCAATTGAGCTAGAATCGAGATTACCGATGTAGAGAAAAACTCTCCGGTTAGGTAGGATTCAAAGCAAGTTACGAACCCCCATTTGAGGTTTTCCAGACACTAGATTACAGCCATATTACTAATAGTTCACGCTCTCCTTGTTCCGGTTGGGGATTCGAACCAGATACTCTCAAACGGGAGTAAATGGCCCGTTAATACCCCCGCCCACGGTCGATTATTCACGGGTCCGTTCAATTAACGAACTATTATAGTTCTGGGTTATTGACTCAGTAAAAATAATTTGATTTTATCTCTCGATTTTATAATTGCCTCAATTTCCTTTTACAATATTATATAACCTATTAGGCTGGCCTTAAAATTTAATTTATTCAACGCAATAAACTTATTTTAAACTTGTTTTAATTTATTATGTTTTCTATAATTATAACTTCACCCGATATTTTTTTGTGTGTTTCATGTTATTTTAAATGTACTAAGACATTATTTTTCATATTTTATAAAACTTTTTTTTTCATTTTAGCAAATTTAAATTTATATTCTTTTACTATTCTCAATTCTAATAAACCATTAATAAAATATCTTTATTTTTAAAATTTTATTCTATTTTAAAAGTGTTATTTTTTTTAATAGAAGGAAATGAATAATGAAAAATTTCACTATTTTTAGATTCTATATACAATTAATTTTGAGAGCATCTGATTGAATCTTATTCCTTTAATCAGAAGACATAGTCCAGTTCATTGCCTCTCTCTCTCTTGGGGTATCTTCTCCTACTCTACACTTCACTCACCACTTGACTCAAGTGGCCAGAAATACCTGCGCGCGCAGCCATCCTCTTCCTGAGAAACTTGTGAACAAAGATCAACTTCCGTTTGACTGAACAATGACATTGACTCGCGTTACAAGGTTACTTTATAAGCCTAAACCTGATTAAAACCAAAAGGGTTTTATTTATTTTAAAATAAGACGATTTAATCTCATTCATTTGCTGTCACACACACACACACACACACACACACACCCGTAAAGGTGTCCTAGCTCTCTAGAGCGTCAGACTCGCATCTCACTATATTACAATCAACGTTTAAAACGGTGTTCGAATCCCGGAAGGGTGTCAAAGCCCCTGATTGCAGTAATGTTGGAGCGTTGTCTGAAATTAACCTTCTTCTTATTAACACTTCCCACGCTAACGGGGCAACACTCCCCATAAATTCACGACCTTCCTCATCCCTAACCCATTACCGTAATTAGTACATAAATGTATAATTTGAATGGTTAGTAAGGCGCGGTGATAAAAACAAGTAGAGTTTTAAAGAAAGAAGGGCCAAAGCAGGTGGATACAAGCTAGTCCCAGATAACTATAGCTTATGGGTGCTCCTAGATAAAAAAAAAACCTCAATTGAGTAGAGTAATTATACTTGACTAAATTTTGCGTTTAAAAAATGGAGTACTAACTGAAAAATCGAATGATTAAACTAAACTAATTATAATTTTAAAAATATTATAGAAAAAGAGTTTGCGTGTGTATACGTTCAAAAGCGTGGTATTAAACTGATTTATTTCTTTCTCGTCGTTGTATGGTATTATTTTAATAATTTGAATGCAACGCAAATGTATTTGAAGACAAATGAGCAAAATGTTGCCCATTTATTTTACCCGATCTTTTGTCAAGTGCTTTTGTATCGCAGTTTTTACTTATGAAAACTGTCAGATATGTTTAAGCTCTATCAATCTTAAGGAGTTTAGTAACAAACGGCGCGCACGGGTCTTACCTGCCTCCTTGTATCATCAATCTTACTTGGAACCACCGGGGACTTTCCCCTTAAGTGAACTGTCATCCGTGTTACAAAGTTGTTTCCAAGAGTCGCTCTCCTCCCCTCCGGGTCAATCCGGGGATGCGTAAAATTTTCACCATCCCCTTCTCCTCTCCCCCTCTGTACTCTACGTCTTACTACCCGTCCGAAATATCAGGAAATATTTACAATAATAGGCTAGAGAGGTGAGGAAAGTAGAATTTAGAGGAAGTTTTACAGAATTCGCGTGGAAAGAAAGTGGAAAACAATGTTGGTGGCCTCATCGCCCTCATGAACGAGAAACCATACATGCGGTGGCTGCTTGGTCGAAGGCGTCACTCTTGCAATTATACTAGATTGCCTATGACAAGGAGATAGGGGTTCAAGCCTGGTCAGGCGTACTGAGAGTCGTTTTATACCCTCTTTCCATGCAAAGGTGGGTACACATACTCTAAATTCAACCTTCCTCAGTCCTTAAACATTAAAGTGGACGTAATTAGTACATAGACGTGTAACCCAAAAGAGTAGTAAAACGTGGTGTTAAAAATAAAAGGAAGAAGCATGAAAACTAAATTCTAGGATAGTTATAAAAAATTAAAACATCATGCTCAATGTTGCGTTAACAGTTCTCAAATTTCAACTCTTATAATTTATAAAAGTTAAATGGAAATTTAATCAATCTAGGTAGAATAATCCTATTTTAATTTGAATCCCAGATTAAAAAATTCCCTATTTAGTATATTTTTGAAATTTAGAATTCTTAGACATATTGTCGGTGTAAAAGCTTTTTTTTAATTAACATCGGTTGGATATAACTCCAGGAATCATTGTCTAGAGCCTAGATTATCTAGAGGAATATCTTCACGTTTTAAATATACGTAAAGGTGGCATCACCAGTCAAAGAAGTTAAACAGTCAGTTCCTCAAAGAAATAACATTTAAAAATGTATTTCTGATACATGTAGGCTAGCCCATGGCGACATTGTTTATATTTGAGATGAGACGTTATATTTCTCGATTCCTATAGAATTTAAGAGATTCGATATTAGTAAAAATCACCAAAAAAAAAAGTATTTCGAATGTATATTAATAAAAATGAAGAGTTTGTTCGTCCATCATGGGCATTGTGCGATATCCATCGAACACATAGGTCTGAAATTTTACGAAAATGTGCATCTCGTGTAGTAACATGTGAAACCGGCTGTTTAATATGTGTAATAACATCACAATGAATACAAGAGCTAATGTATTCTAATAGTGTGTGGCAGATATTTAACTCGCGGTGGATTTATGTTGCCGGGAAACGCCCAAGCTCCAGGAAAACTACTCCAGCTGACTATGCCGAGATCATTCGAAGAAATGGCTGAGATGTTATCTGGGCGCCACACCATCAACGAGCGCTAGTGGTCATTCAGCGCAATTTCGCAACTTAACCCCCTGCACATCTTATATGTCCAGATTCAAACTGTCTCATAGTTCGTCAGTTCTGTTACTATATAAACCCCATTCCTCACTTCACATAAATATATTTTATTTAATTAATTCGACGGATGAAGAACTAGGACGTAAGTAACTCTACATCTGCGAAGAAACTACTGGTGACTATGATGTGTTAAGTTTCGGTTTCTCCGCCTCGTCATAGATGAAATCTCATCTGGGACTTTAAGTTTTCCTAAGTTAGAATCTGGTTTAGATTCGTAACACCTCTTTAACGATGTCCATCAGAAATAATTTATTTTGTCAAAGTATTTGACTTTCTATGTCCATCAGATATAGTTTATTGTGTCAGAGTGTCTGACTTTCTATGATCATCAAACAATTTTCTGTGTCAGAGTATCTAACTTTCTATGTCCATATGACATAAGTTTTTGTGTCAGGTTGTCTGACTTTATTTTCTATGCACATGAGGCGTAGTTTTGAATATTGCTCTTTTTATACGTCCATCAGACATAGTTTTTTGTTTGTCAAAATTATGACATGTTTTCCTATGCCCATTTGGCGTAGTTTAGAATAAAGGTTTTTTAATGCTCTATTTTTTTAGGTCCATACGACTTTATTTACAATGTAAATGTGTCAGACTTCTTTTTTTAAGTCCTTAAAACATAGTTTTATATATTAGGGAATAATAATGACTCCCTAAATGGTATGGACATGTTCAGGATCTTTTTATGGCGGAAATCAATTGTCTAACGTTTTCTTCAATGACCTAGCTAAGTCAGTGAGAGATATCAGTCACTATTATCTCCTTTTTTGGTGTATCCATTTAATGTCACAACCTGTGGGACCACTACTAAGTAGTTCGTAGTAGGAATTGACCGGCCATAGTAATTTAACCTCCTAGATTCCTGATAGCCCGTCATTTACTATCTGTAATATGCTAGTTCCTCTTCAAGGAGATTATTCTCAGGTTTTCGTAACTCTCTATGGAGTTAACTCAAGCTAGTTAGCTCATATAACTATCCTCATAGTAACTCTATAAAATTAGAATTAAATACCCCTTGTTTTCATTCACTACAGTTTCACTAGTATTCAAATAGACCTTTCGGGTCTTAGTCTGGTATTAGCTAGGCCGGATTATCTTTATGTATTGTGGCTTAACCTTATATTATTTGTCTCCTATCTTTGACTGCCGCTAGGTTGAGGCAGACGCTCCTTCGTAGGGAAATGAGCAATGATCCTTATTTCCAAGCTATATGTTCAATATTACTTCAGATAGCTACTAGTCATCAAGGAGCTTATTTATATTCCTGTCTATCGGGAAGAATACGACTATGATAACTGAATAAAGTTATCTTTAATAACAATAGACTGTTTTATCTAATATCAATTTAAAACGTTTTTAATTCTATTCCTCTTGTTTACATTTAAATACATTTATTTGTGATACTTGTATATTTCTCTTAGGTCTAATCCTTCCCAAACCTTCATGTTATAATTTTGTAATTGTAATCGTCACTCGGTCTACTTGGTAGGAAAAGCGAGGATTCACTCGAAACAGAAATTTTCAAAATTGGATTTGATTTCTTTTAATTAATTAAAAACTGACTTGGAAGAAATAAAATGAAGAAATTTTTTTTCTGCCAGTTTGAAGCAATTAAAAAAACAGACGCTCTGGGTAATTACGTAAAAAGGATAAAATTGCATCACATTAATCAATTTACTAAAATATAGTGTTCTATTTCTTGTTAATGGCATAATAATATACCGGTACATTCTAAGATTTATATATATATATGACCCATATTATTTATATATAAGATATATTAAGAATTTACATTACTTATCAAAAGTAGCAGATGAAGATTATGAAAGGAGATTAAGTGAACGTGTTAGAATGCTTGATAAAGTTTATATATGTAAACTAGACATTGAACCAAAATATCCCTCCTTCGATCGGAATTTAGGAATTTTACTGGAAAATTATTAATTAAAATCGTTCCTTATAAAACTGCTAAATAACTTAATTTTTTACACAGAGTAACATTTAACTATAAAAGTTAACGAAATGACGCACGGAATTAAACTAAATTTTCACCAAATTCTCGATATTACTATGAATTGTGGCACAGAGGTGATTAATTTTAATGGCGGATTGTGGTTCTCGACCCAAAGTGATAGATAACAAACTAAGTTTTCCCCTTTTCCTATTTCTACTCGTATTAAGCTTGACGCTAACCAGCTCGGGTTCAATTCAACACAAACTTCCATTCATATGATTACCACAATATTCCACTTGGGTGGAATGGTTTCCTCCCGAACACCATTCCATCATTCCTCTTAGACCTTGACCTGGAAATGCCCTCTGGGGTGCATTTATATCACAAATGGTGGTATCAAAACTTGTGCTCAGTGTAAAAACCGGTTACCAATATTCCTTTAAATTAAATTGATTCGAAAAGATAATGCTGGTTTTTTAAAGTATCATTTACAGTCCAATTTTTATAGGAACAGCCCTTTTAGAAAATACTTACTCTACGCCATTATGAACTCGAAAGTTCATTGCCGCACTTACAAAAGTACTCCACCTATCCCTATATTGGGCCAGTTCTATCCAGTCCACCTCATTACACCTTATCTCTATCTTGTGCAAGTTCTATCCAGTCCACCTCATTACACCTTATTCCTATCTCGAGCTAGTTCTATCCAGTCCACCCCATGAAACCCTATCCCTATCTCGAGCTAGTTCTATCCAGTCCACCCCATGAAACCCTATCCCTATCTTGAGATAGTTATATCCAGTCCACCTTATTACACTCTATGGGAGCTTGGATATCTTGTGAGGTTTGCCATTGATGGGTAGATCAGGGTTGGAATACCAGCAATATGTACTTTATCTTCACTCAAATACGGGTACAATTCCGCTAAATTCTCTCTTTTACGTCCGAGCCCAAGCAGTGTAACTAAATGCCTACAGCCCAAACGGGTAGTAAGATAGTAAGCAAGCAGAAGTTAATAATAATAATAATAATAATAATAACCTGTAGAGATAGATGAGTGGACTAAGGTGTTATACTCGCACTGCACTTAGTTGTCGTTGACTAGGATATCGTGGATCGAATCCCGATCCAGTGCACCAGTGAGGTTGTTTTTGTTTTTTTATTTCTTGTGATTTTGTCTGTAGATTTGACTTTATTTTTTCCCGTTAATTTGTTCGAATTTTATATCTAAGCTCGCCACTTGATTCCTAACCCTTATATTAAATATGAAACAACCTTTGTAGATAATATAGATTAAAATTAAAACAGAGCAAATCGACATTAGGTTGAGAGGGAAAGTATTTCGAGCTAAAGCCAATATTTATGAAGTTTTTTCACTTTTTTTAAGCACAAAAAAAAAATATTGAATCAGTAGAAACGTTTAGATTAATTATTTTCTAAATAGATAAACAATTTTTTTTCTCAGCACTGCGTCTTACTACCTGTTCGGGTTATACGCATATGTAATAGTTACGACAATGCTTTAGGGTTTAGGAAGTCTGGTTTTAGATGAAGTGTACCCGCATTTACGCGGAGGGAGAGTGGAGATACATTTTGTAAAAACCCCTCAGTACACCCAACCGAGATTGAACCTCGATCTCCCCGTCATCGGCAATCGAGTCTACTGCAAGAGTATCACTTTAGACCATGTGGCCACCGAAACGGATTATAGTTTTTTTTAATACTTATCATGAGCATCCTGAAATTTTACGAAAATCTTTTTTTCATTTAAATAGTTTCTCATTAAAATTTATTATGTTCATGACAAATAATAAATAACTGTTCATATTAATGTGTGTAGAAATCAAACAACCCTTATCTAATGAATAAATAGTACTATTTTATTTATTTTGGCCCAAGAATCATTTTTACTATGAAAAATACAATTAATATTGGCCTTTGACTGCGTTCCTTTCCATTCCATTATAAATATATATTTGCCACCTTCATCGTTCTTGTGGTAAATTGGTCGCCTCAGGACCCGATGTTCGTGGGTTCAAAAACAGTCGCGGTCGACTAATTTTTTTTCTTGAGCGATAAAAAAATTCGTAGCACAACTTTCTTCGAAGGGGATGTGAATCCGTCGGTCCCATGTTGGCCGTGGCATGCAAGCTAACCTTGGAAGGTACGTGAAACTACCCTTCCGGAAAATGTTGTAGGTTCTTTCTCTCTCGCTTATAGAAATTCTCGTGTGTCGATATAATCAGTAGGTTCGTAAAGTGCACGGTAAATACCTATAAACATAATTAAATGTATTCGTTTATAAAACTGGTGTATTATTTTATTATTTCAAGTTGAAACGTCGACTTAGTCGGTTATTCGCTCCTCTCGTGCAATGCGGTATAAAAAGCCCTTTCCAAACCTCCCTTGTTCATAAGTTAGGGCTCCCAACCCCCTTTTTGTCGCGACTTTTACAGCCCCAGAGGTATCGTTCAGTAGTGCGAGATAGCCCCTAACGGCTTGCAATTCTACTCTCATTATAACGAAGTCGTCTCGTGAGAGAGGCTGGGAAATAGAACAGGGGTAGGGGGCTGAACGTCATTGGTGGGTGATGGGGGTAGCACACCCCTCTGAGGGAGGGGGTGGAGGATTGTTAAGATAGCACCCATTTGGGTTGATAAATACCTTGCACCAAGGAAAAAAAATATATATTTTTGTTTTGATACCATGTATGCGTGTAACTATATAATATTTATATTGAAGTGTAAAAATATAAATAATACAGTACACCGCAACAATTTTCTCTTGCTTTTATCTTAAAATAAAGACATTCACTAAAAATTCAGTAATATGTGTGAAAATATTGAATATGCATTGGACACTTACTAAAAATTCAGTAAGATTTGTGAAAATATTTAATAAGCATTGTCACAGAAACACTACACCAAAGAGCATAAACAAAATATTCTACACTGTTACAGAAACATTGAGCAAAGAGGAACATCTCTGTACACCAACAAACAAAACAATCAAGTTCTGTTTTCAACGAGAAGTGTATATATACACACACTTATAGATGAGAAACTATTGATTTTATAAAAAGATATTATAAATAAAAGAGGTTTTATTTGATCAGTAATTCAATTTTACAAAGGTAAGTTATTTTGTATTTCAAATAGCTTCAGAGATACGATGATTCAAATTGGAAAGTTCGCTTTGGAACGGATTACGAGAAAAACTTTTTTTTTATCTCTTAGCCCTTCAGTAAACTAACCTTAATCTTGTGGCTGGATACCTAACTATAAAATATCTCGGGAGAAATTACATCAGACAAACATATAGCTTCGCGAAAAAAAAACCTTTCGGTTTTAGGGGGTCAAGAAACTTATACATTTATCAAAATTTCAAATGCTTTTTTTTTTTACTATCACAATACTTCTCTCTCCGAGAGGTCAAGATTAGGTAAAGGAGAGTTTGCCATTATATATGATTCAATCTTCGGCCATAGATATAAGATGAAACCCAATTATATCAGTGGCTTTTTGATTATATACCGATATTATAATCTCACACACTCTGTCCCCATTTGACGGTTCCGACCTACATACCTCACATTGGAATGTATTTCCATTGATACCTAATATAAATAATTCACCAACCAGCCGAGTGGTGTAGTGGTCAGTGCACCTATCTATCATCCTAGGGGTCCCGGGTTCTATTCCAGGTATCTTTCTCCCGAAAGGGGGAATTATTCCAACGTTCTCCAGGGTTTGGTTAGTTATTATTAGCACCGCATCTTAATACCCGTTCGGGCTATACAAACTTACGCTAATGTGTAATGGTAGGGTGATTGTGAGATGAAATGAAGGACCTACAGTTTAACGTGGAATCCGAACCACGGTGGAGGCCTGGCATTCCTCATATTCACAAGATGTCTTGTCAGAGGTGAAGGAAGGGTTTGGTAATCAGATAAATCTTTGCCGGTACCGAGGATTGAACCCCGGCCGCCAGCATAGAAGTCTGACTTATTTTTAGGATCACTCCTCCATATTCACTATCATCACATCATCTCATTGGTGGTACGACGTGTAGACAACCTCCTGTGGGGTGCCCTGGGTAATGTTCTGTGCCACCAGAGTGGCTAAAAGTCTACATAAACACCGGTGGCTGAACTATATAGACTATATCTCTCTTCAACAAATACATAATACGATAAATAAAAAGATTTACTGATTTATGAGAACCCACTAAAGCTACTAATTCCACTTTCACTGGCAACACTTCACGTTACGACACTGAACTATACATTTGTTTCGCACGTAGTCGGGAGCGTTGAACCATACTTGAAATATATTGGTTCAAATTCAAGTCTACCTACACCATCCGGTGGCCACATGGTTTAAGGCAACACTCTCGTTGGTAGACTAGATGGCCGATGACGAGCAGATCGGGGTTCAAATATCGGTCGGGTCTATTAAGGATAGCTTTTCCCGAATGGTTTTCCCATTCTACGTCCACACAGATGAAGTAGTATATAAGCATGTAACACAAACTGGTAGTAAGATGCGTCGCTCAAAATACAGTCGGATCACGTGGCGTTGACATATGCGAGATATGAGTGATATGTGTGACTCCAGGCGCTAGACGTACAGCGTGCGTTAAAACGCCTGAGAAACAATTACAACATTTGAATCTATGGCACATTTAATAACAATGAATGTAAGAGAGAGACTAGGAAAGTGGAGGCTATAGGAATTAAGTTTATGAGTATCTTGTTAGCTGTCACGAGGAGAAACCGGATTAGGAACTATGTACGGGTAAGAGTAGGGGAGCAGGGAATGCAGGAGATAGTAGAGGAATAATAATTTCAATTTTGTTAACAGCAGTAACAATATGCACACACAAAAATCAGAATATTGAAATTTTAAATATTATAGCCAAAACCTCTACATGAAAAATTATTGATATGCGAGTTCCTTAAATAGCTCTGAGTTTAGCTTTTCTTTCATGATAGTAGTCGAATTCGACAAATTTAGAGTTTGCACTATAGTAATAATAATCATAATAATAATGGAATGTCTGAAATACATCACTATGCAGCCCAGTAGTGGAACGATTATCCAGTACTAAAGTACCGTTGATCAGGGGACGCCCAAATGTACTAATCGTACATCCTTTCCGTGGAGGCTCTTTCCATGTCCCAATGAGATGAGATGAGGGTGATAGTGAGTATGAGGGTGTGGAGCCAATGAAGATATTAACCTAAATCAAGCTTAATTAACCAAACCCAGATGACCATGAGAATTATTACCCTTTAAAAAAAAATCCCCAGGTGCCGTCCGGGATTTGAGCCAGGGACCTCAGGTTATCGGCAAGGACCTTAAAGCACTAAGCCTCGAGGCTGACTATAGTAGATGAAGAAAGGCTGAGAATTAGGATGGGAAGAGAGAGAATACCAAAGAGAATGATGAAGATGGAAGTATGTAGGAAATTTACCACAAGATTATTATTATTATCATCACCGCGTCTTACTACCCGTTCGGGTTATACGCACTTACGCTAATGTGTAATGGTAGGGTGATTGTGAGATGAAATGAAGGACCTACAGTTTAACGTGGAATCCGAACCACGGTGGAGGCCTGGCATTCCTCACATTTACCACAAGAGAAATAAAAAGAAATATGATAGTAACAGATAACAGCAAGTGTGTGAGTGATAAAGGAGAAATAATTGCGGAGGAATAAAATAAATATGGAGGCATTTTATTAAACTGATCCAGCCACAAGCTTGAAACAATGAAATGATGATTATGATGATAATGATCATAATGATTATAGTACATATTAAATTAATCAAAATTAACAGGCCCTGTGGCGCAACGGATAACGCGTCTGACTACGGATCAGAAAGATTCCAGGTTCGAATCCTGGCAGGGTCGTAAGTTGTTCAGTGTGCAACAATAATTTTTTTATGCACCGCGTCTTTATAACCTTTCAGATTGTTCCACATATTTACATTAATTAGGCAGGGATGAAGTACTAAAACATTAAAGAAAATGTACTCATATTTATGTGTCGGGGAAAATGGAAAAAACTATTTATGAAAAAAACCCCTAGGAAAACCATACCAAGTATCGAACCCTGTCACCGTCAGTCCAGTTTATTGTTGACGTCTTAGATCATGTGACCACTAGTGTGGGTCCCATCGGAATCCGCGATGTGATTAAATATTTTATTTGAGTAATAACAAAATTACAATAAACAAGTGAGTGGCGTATATATTTTATTAGTAAAAATGGTATACAGCTAAATAACAAATAGAATAATAGTAAAGCTTAAAAAAATGAACGCCACTCACTTGTTTATTACTCAAATAAAACATTTAATCACATCGCGGATTCCGATGGGACCCACATTGGTGGTCGCATGATCTAAGACGTCAACAATAAACTGGACTGACGGTGACAGGGTTCGATACTTGGTATGGTGTTCAGAGTGGTTTCTTTTCATAAATAGTTTTTTCCATTTTCCCCGACACATAAATGTGAGTACATTTTCTTTAATGTTTTAGTACTTCATCCCTGCCTAATTAATGTAAATATGTGGAACAATCCGAAAGGGTAGAAAGACGCGGCGCATAAAAAAAAATATTGTACACTGAACAACTTACGACCCTGCCAGGATTCGAACCTGGAATCTTCTGATCCGTAGTCAGACGCGTTATCCGTTGCGCCACAAGGGCCTGTTAATTTTGATTAATTTAATATGTACTATAATCATTATCATCATAATCATCATTCATTGTTTCAAGCTTGTAGCTGGATCTGTTTAATAAAATGCCTCCATATTTCTTTTATCCCTCCGCAATTATTTCTCCTTTATCACTCACACACTTGCTGTTATCTGTTACTGCCATCTTTCTTTTTATTTCTTTTGTGGTAAATTCCCTACATACTTCCATCTTCATCATTCTCTTTGGTATTCTCTCTCTTCCCATCTTAATTCTCAGCCTTTCTTCATCTAATATATATATATATATATATATATACAGAATTGCATTATCTTATTAGTGTCACGTAGAAAAGGTATTGTAATTTTGTTAGTAAAAATACTTATATATCTTTAAAAATCTGAATCCTGTAGGTTAAATAAATTTGAGTAAACACAAGAATTCAGAAATAAAAAATAACCAAATTTAAAGAGCTTCATGTTTTAAAAGCCGACCAGAAACAAACTTAACTTTAGTCAAAAACATGATAAATGGTTTTATCTTTGGGTTAAGACACGCATTTCACAAACTAATTTAAAATGGTTTACACAGGTTCCGAAACTAAGGGAACACAAAAGTGTATTATTTTAACTAATTAGCGTTTTTAAATAAAACTATGTAAAAATAAATAAATAGGCTCTTTCATAAACACGTTA
>CABFOV010007624.1:0-12763 GCA_902141375.1 Timema poppense
CACGGTGGAGGCCTGACACTCCACACATTCACAAGTTGTGATTAATACACGTCTTGTCAGAGGTGAAGGAAGGGTTTGGTAACCAGATAAACATACACTATCCGTGAATACACATGTTCAAGGGAAGGAAACATAATATTGAGCCTCTTTTTATCGAAGAATGAACTTGAAACATTGCGTAGCCATTAATCAATAAGGCCATACCAAGCACTCAAAAACCAACCAGTTCATTTCAGATTGCACACAACATTTATATATGTTAAACTTAAGAGCCACAACCACTTGGAATTTTAAATTGTTTATTTAGCTTTGAGAAAATTTCATACTAATATTTGTGGGCTCCCTCTATATGGGTGTGTGAGCTCCCTTCCTACCCTCCCCTTCACACCCCGTTTTATCCAGCCCCGTGGTGAAGTGGCCAGTTCCCCTGGCTACGGATCTAGGGGTCCTGGGTTAGATTCCCAGCTATTACCTCTGGTAATTTTGTCTTAAGAGGAATTATCCCAACGGGCACCAGGGTTTGTTAAATAAGACTTAAGTTAGTGTAACATTACATTGCATTGTGCTACAATAAGACCCGCCCCATTCTGACATTAACGCATAACTCTCAGTAATGCATACTACCCGCTCTAAGTATACCGACACTGATAGAATCCCTACAATGGTAATATTCTCTATTGTAGTTCACGTAGGTTAGTACGACATAATAAAACAATGCTGAACAATATATTTTCACTACATAATAACAATTCAATATAATGAAACTGTTCATGTACTTACCGATTGAATCTGCTTACACTAGTAACCACCAAGGCTGGCCTATACCTGGAATCCTAAATTGACGAGTGGGTCGGGCGAGCTATGATGTTCCTACAGTAGCCCCATGGCTTCTTTGGTGCTGGCTGACAGCTCACAGCTGACTTCTGACAGTCAAAATGTAGGTATATACCTAAATTTTGACCGTCAGAAGTGACAGCTGCTAAACATATGTTTTTGCAGATCATATGGTTCGGCGTAGGAATACATCATTTGGTCTGGTAACTTTTCAAAACTGTCAGTCAGCACCAAAGAAGTTGTGGGGCTACTGTAAAAGACGTAGTCCTCACAGTCCTGTTCTACTAACGTATAATGGGCCGTCCAACACTAGAGACGACTGGAGAATAACTATTCACCTCTCCTCTGATGGTAGAAAGATTAACTACTTTCAAAATATCGGATGATTGAAGAGATAGGCTGAAAATCTGATGGAGCAGTATTAACAAGAGGTGTACATGACTTTTGGAAGCCACCATTGACGTCACCAAGCGTGTGTTCAGTTCTCCCACCTTCTTTCTATTGCGACTAAACCCCACTATATAATAGGCTGTGCATGTATGCCAAAATGACTATCTTGATAACTACGACCGACGAAGGATCATTGTCTTGGACCTGGACAATGGCAGGATAAACATTTGTATTGTATCGGAATCGTAACTATGGCGACTCATTTATTGGACTCTGATTTATTTTAAACTTTTAGTCTTTTTTTTTGTGTTATAAAAATTAATATTCTTTTTTATAAATCTAACTATTTCTTTACCTGATTGTTCAATATAAAATGATACTTTATATTTTGTATGTTGCCACTTGGGCGCTAGAGTCTTTTGGAGAATTTAATCATTTAGATATCCACAATTATTAATTGTTTTGAAATTGAACGAGTTAAATGTCAAGTGTTTGAAATTGTGTATAATAGTATTTATATTTTGTAAACATCGAGGTGACATTTCTTAATTTTATTTGCATATTGAAAAAGCGCAGAATAAAGTAACCTTCATTATTATTTTTGTATTAATTATGAGTTTAATTAAGTTTTGTATATTTAATAATCTTTTTCCAAAGTTTGTTCTAAATAGGACATTTACATTATTGTTTATTAAAGGAAATAGTGTTTAGTTTCCTAACTCTGAGTCAGGATCAGATAGTCCCGGGGGAGTTTGACTAAAGTCTGTTAGCCAAACTCTCGCGTTATGTAAACTCTCTTGATTAAGATTTACTGGTAAAGTTAACGTAATTTGAAGCCTTTGTTCTTTGTATATAAATACACTTTTGTAACAGTTTCAAGGTGGCCATTAGGCCCTTATATAGAAGTTATGTATCATCCTGGTGGATAATATTATTATTAATCTATTGTATTAAATTCAACCCGTATTGTTGTTCTGTTTCTTAAAGACTGAACCATCAGAATATTGAATAGATTACAAGTTTATAGCCTTCTTTTAAATATCTGCGCAACTATGAAGATATACTGTTATTGTCTATTAGTTGGATTTTCAACGTAACTCATTTTGATATAATGAGACCATGTAAAGTTTCTGCTCCATTGTTATTGTTTTGAATAAACCGTTCATATTGTTGATTTTAAATATTGCTAATAATTTCCCTTGTCACTTGTTCCTTAGATTTCGCCCACTCCCTTTTATATTATTTAATAGTCTTAATTAAAAGGACTCAAAGGAGATGTTATATTAGGTTAAGACTCACACCGGGTCCACAACATCATCTCATGGGTACGACGTGTAGACAACCCCCTATGGTGTACCCTGGGCGACTCTCTGAGCCACCAGAGAGGCAAATAGTCTACATACAGGCGAACCGACACAGGATGACATATCTCTCCCGGTCAGTAATGCCATACGCTAAAAAAAAAAGATGTATGTATACGCTTATGGTTGGAGCATATGCGAGGCGAAAATTACAATTAAATATGGATATGACACGTCTCAGTGGCGTAGCTGGCTAATGCGTTAGTTTCGTGTTGAGCTAGACTTCCGAGGACGGGGATATCAAGGTTCGAATCTCAGTCGGGTGAACTCAACACGAAACCAGTGCGTTAGCCAACTACGCCGGGTATTTACAAAGTAAAAAAATAACTTTACATTTCCATCTTGGGAGAAGTTGTACTTCAAAACAACCAGCACGCATCGATGGTCACGTGGAATAAATGTCCGGCTCATCTAGTCTGGTTTACCGATATTGGGTAGGTCCTAGTTCGAATACTACCCGGGAATTATTAGGGTGGTTTTTAATAAGATATTTTACACTCTCCCACCATACAAATGTGTGTACATTTCTTCCAAATTATACCTTACCCCACTATCGTAATTAAAAGGTGTATATACCAGACGGGCAGTAAGGCAAGCTGGAAATAGAACGGACAAAGTATTTGTTGAGATATTCAGTGGTTCGTTAGAATATTAAGCCCTAAAGGATCTTCACTTAATTTTAATATCTAAGTGCAACAAAAGCCATAAGTATGCGGCATAAATGAATATTTAGAAAGATCCTGTGAGTAGTTTTTTTTTAAATGTTTTAATCTAACTCAACGATATAATTAATTATCTACATAGCCGAGCAGGAGTCTTTCACGAGGAAAATGAATTACTAATTACCTCCATTATTTATAGTCCAGTATTCTCCTAAGCCATTGGCTTAAGGCGGGGAAGTGGGGCACGTGAGAAAATGGCAGTGGGGTTGGAAGTTTTGATATCAAAACATGTTTTCATCAAAATAAATAAAATATTGCTCCAGTACAAACATGTAGTTTAATATTCTTCACATGGCGATATACATAATTGTTGAATATATGTCAAGGGTGTCCTGGAATTTAATGAATTCTCCTTCATTTAAAAAGTTTGTCATCTAATTCCGATAGGCTCATGACAGATATCTAACAAAGGTTTAATTTTCTATTTATCACCGCGTCTTACTAACCCGTTCGGGTTATACGCTTAAGTACCAATTACGCTGATGCGTTAGGAAATGGGCAAGTTGAATTTAGTGGATGATAACCAAAATTTACTCGGATAGAGAGTGGAAAATCATTTAGTAAAAACCACCCCAAGTGCACATGACAGAGATTCGAACCTCGATCTCCCTGTCTTCGGCAGTCTAGCTCAACATGAAACGAGCGCGTTAGCTAACTACGCCACCGAGGCGGGTAGCCACTGTTTATATAAACATGTGAAGAAAATTAAACTCAATGTTTTTAATGGAGCAATATTTTATTAATTTTGCCCCAACAAAGTTTTGTTATAAAAACTGTAATACACAAGTATTTTCTCATGTGTTCTCTACACTCCCACCTTAACAGAAGGGGATATTTTCTAACTCTCAAGTGCAGCTTGGCACAAGCGCCTACGAGTAGAAAACAGACATTGGACATAGCCAGACTAGGCTCACCAGTTACGGGGTGGTCAGGAATCAGATCCCGGATGGATATATTCAAGTGGTGCTCCCTAAATTAATTCCTTCTCTTCCTTCACGCAAATGCGGGCACACTCCCTTTAAGATCCAACCTTCCTCGCTCCTATCACGCTAGTGTAGAGTCTATCTACGGCAGGAGTGTAGAGTCTATCTAAACTAACCCCATGGCTTCTTTGGTGCTGACTTACAGCTTTTAAAGGTTACCAGACCAAATTATGTATCCTTACGCCGAACCATATGATCTGCAAAAACATGTGTTTAGCAGGTGTCACTTCTGACAGTCAACATTTAGGTATATACCTAGATGTTGACTGTCAGAAGTCAGCTGTGAACTGTCAGTCAGCACCAAAGAAGCCACGGGGCAACTGTATATCATGAGTGTAGAGTCTATCTACGGCAGGAGTGAAGGTAACAGAAATATATTTATTACAAATATTGTCTGGAAATATTATCAGACTCGATTCAGTGGCTGCATGGTCTAAGGCACTATCTCGAAATATACTGGGCTGCCGTTGACAGGGAGTTCAGAGTTAGAATTCCGGTCGGGTGTACTGTGGGGATTTATTCCTAAATGTTCTTTCAAATTTCCTCCCCGCAAATGTGGGTGCACTTACTCTAAATTAAACTATCCCAATCCCTAACGCCTGAGCGTAATAATTAGTACCTACATATTATACGTGTACAACCCAAACGGGTAGTAAGATGAGGTGGTGAAAAAAAAAAAGGAAAAATATGTGTAATAGTTTAAAAATTTAATTTCTATAGGAAGGATCTAAAATGACAGAAAACGCTACTAGATCTACTTTCACTTATTCATACGTGTGATCTACGGCTGTCACTCCTGATATATGTATATATATATATATATATATATAAACACATATAAAATATCACAGATAATATAGTAAAATGTTCTCAATTCTGGCCGCAAAAATTTATCTTTGTATTTTATAAAAGGTGACCTGGTGGTCTAGGGGTAAGGTGTCAGACTTCTGTGCTGGGGGTCCCGGGTTCAATCCCAGGTCCCGGCACAGATTTATCTGATTACCAAACCCTTCATTCACCTCTGACAAGACATCTTGTGAATGTGGGGAATGCCAGGCCTCCACCGTGGTTCGGATTCCACGTTAAACTGTAGGCCCTTCATTTCATCTCACAATCACTCTACCATTACACATTAGCGTAAGTGTGTATAGCCCGAACGGGTAGTAAGACGCTGTGCTAATAATATTAATAATAATAATCTTTTATAAAAGGCCCTTTCTGTGAAAATTGGACTGTAGGTGTAGGCTAACAGTACTCCCATTTAGCGTACATCCCATACGTCATAGTATATCCACTTGCCAGCACCAGAGAAGTACTGAGGGTGCAAGGTTGGAGGGGGGATGCAGCGGTATAATTTATATCACATCCTCCTCCGGTGGGAGGGTGAAAACAAAACCCCCAAACCTTCTCTTATTTGTTATCATTTTCAACAAGGTGTTTTTCAGTTGTGCGGTTATCTGGAATCAGACGCTCTTATGCTCTCTCTCTTTCTTACCACCTTAATATTCTATTCTATTATCTCTGGAGAAAGATGAGAACAAAACACACAAGGCAGCCGCTCGTTAACACAACATTAATAAGCCTCAAAACAAAGTTCTTTTAGATTTTGGGCGGCGTCTGAGATAAATAATAGGCCTAGAATTTCTCACTTTACTGACTCTGCCCTTAAGGCTTAGTTTGTATTTACACATAACGTATGAGGCATAGTGTACAGTGCACAGTTCACAATAAAAATACGATTTAAAGTGAAATATAATGATTAAAGTATTACTTAAATGGTAGGAATCGACCCCAACTTCTTTGCTTTAGAAGTTATTTTTTTAAAAAAAACTTCCCTTAAGGGTTCACTAGAAGAACAAGGTTCATTAAACTGTGTTTTAAAACAGAAATTTAAGAAGTACCTGTACTATTAAATCAAACTTAATTTTCCTTTGATTCTAATTTTATTCTTGTCATGAATATTAGATTAGACCTACTTCTCAGTTACAGAATTCTAAATTGTAATATTTTTTCTTTATTTTCAATCATATTTACAATCGTAGTCATCGATGTTAAAAAAAATCCATTTGAGTCAAACAAATATGGCTACCAAAAGTCCTTACATACATGAATATAATATATTTTCCGTTTGCTGCTCAAGACTTTGACACCTTGCTTAGTTCCACTATGGTGTAGGTTATAAGATAGGGCTATAGTGTAATCAGTCGAGGTGAGTCTGCTTTTTTTTGAGGGCAAATTAAGTGTACATGTTATTCACATATCGACAATGCGTAGACAATCAGACATTGGAGATACTTATGCCCTAGAAACTTTGTCTGAGGCTAGACACGCCAGTTATTTACACACCACCTTGAAAGACAGAATGTGCGAGACTTTCCCTACGCGGTAAAGAAAGAAAAATATTGGGGCATATTATCAATTAGAGGTAATTTGTAAGAAGGCGAAAGAGTGCGACTTTGCACGCGTGGGCCATCGTTCACTTTGCGGGGGTTAAAATGTGGTGTGGGGGTGGTGGCGCAGAGGGGTAAGATAATGGGAGGAAAGGGGAATGAAAGGATATTCTGCCTTTGATGGTGATTTATTCGGTCTTGCTGTACTTCTGAGTAGAACATAAGCCGGACTCCGTACTACCAAACAAAACCAAACTATTAGTTTCTCTTTGGATTTAAGATGGACATTTATTCTGTAATTTCTCTTTGGATTTAAGATGGACATTTATTCTGTAATTTTTCTTTGGATTTAATATGAGCATCTATTCTGTTATTTTCTTTGGATTTAAGATAAACACTTATTCTTTCATTTCTTTTTGGATTTAAGATCGACACTTATTCTGTAATTTCTATTTGGATTTAAGATCGACACTTATTCTGTAATTTCTCTTTGGATTTAAGATGGATATTTATTCTGTAATTTCTCTTTGGATTTAAGACGGACATTTATTCTGTAATTTCTCTTTGGATTTAAGACGGACATTTATTCTGTAATTTATCTTTGGATTTAAGATGGACACTTATTCTGTAATTTCTCTTTGTATTTTAGATGGACATTTATTCTGTAATTTCTCTTTGGATTTAAGATCGACATTTGATCTACTTTATCGTATTCATACGTCAAGTCATATGATCCGGAGCTGTTAACTTTGATAGTTATTATGAATACCAATAAAATAACAAGGATATTGTAGTAGATAACGTTTCTAACATTTTTATTCAAGGTACTTAACGTGCACTTTCTGAACTAACCCAAATCTAGAACAGACACAACAACCAATCCCCCTCACTTAAATTCATCACTGTGGAAGAGAGGAAACCCTCCTTTCCCCGATATTAAACTTTTCAGCCATGCCGGGAATCGAACCCGAGTGAAGAACCGATATTTGTCTCCCAATACTAGAAATGAGTGAAGTATCGATATTTGTCTTCCAATACTAAAAATGAGTGAATTATCGATACTTGTATTCCAATACTAGAAATAATTGAAGTATCGATACTTGAATTCTAATAATAGAAATCAGTGAAGTATCGATATTTTTATTCCAATAATAGAAGTCACTGAAGTATCGATATTTGTATTCCTATACTAGAAATGATTGACGTATCGATATTTGTATTCCAATACTATAAATGGGTAAAGTATTGATACTTTTATTTCGATAACCAATCGCTACCAATGAGATAAGAAGCAGGGAGTTAGAATCTAGAGTAAATACACCCACACTTGAATGAAAGGAGAATAAGGATATAATAAGTAACAACGCACCTTAATACACTCGTACGGGATTCGAAGCCGAATTCTACAGTCACCGCAAGCCATATATGACAGGATTTGACGTCTTTGAACGCGTGAGCACCGAAATGGGTGACACATTTCCAGAGAGAGTATAGATTCCCTCCTTATACATGATTTAGAGCCCCCTCGCAGAGGGTTTATATCTAATGTTACCGCGATGAGACATGACGCCTACCGGAAGTCGGATGACAGGAAGCAGGGTGTCGTAAACTAACACGGCTGCGGAAGGTCGTAAAGCTTCTAGCTTTCTAAGGGGCATAAGTTTTCATTTTAGGTTTACAACGTTTATTTAATTTAGGAACAAAAAAAAATGAGGGTTTGTTGTTGAAAACGTACAAACTTTTCTCAGAACTGAAAATTTCCCTACTCGTCACCTAGCACGTTCATTGGGCGTGAAGCTGAGCATCCATCTCAAGATTTACTTGCGACGGTGAGCATGAGGTCTAGAATGTCGGGCTCATAATGTAGCTTGGATTGTCAGTGACAGGAAGGTCCGGCTTTAAATCCCAGACAGGTCTACTGAGTGTGGTCCCCCCTAAAATATTTCCCACTCTCCTTCAACGCAAATGCGCGTGTACTTGCTCTGAATTCAACTTTAAAGATCCCTAGCGCATTAGCTTAGTTAGTACATATACGTATAGCCCGAATGGGTATTAGCACATAGTTCACATAATAATAGTAATAATAGTAATAGTTCATTTTACTTCAATTCACTTTACTATAATGTTTGCCAACAGTCACAAGACCTATAACAGGCCAGAACTGAAAAGTATATAATAATACGATAATATGTAATAGTAATAATAATAGTAATAATAGTAATAATAAAATAATAATACTAATAACTAAACATTTACTTAATATACAGCACTAGGAACTTGAAAGTTCATTGCCGCAATTACAAAAGTACGTCACCTTTAACAATCTTGAGATAATTCTATCCAGTCCACCTCATTACACCCTAGCCCTATCTTGAGCTAGTTATATCCAGTCCGCCTCATTACACACTATCTCTACCTTGAGCTAGTTCTACCCAGTCCACCTCATTACACCCTAGCCCTATCTTGAGCTAGTTCTATCCAGTCTACCTCATTACACCCTATCCCTATCTTGAGCTAGTTCTATCCAGTCTACCTCATTACACCCTATCCCTATCTTGAGCTAGTTCTATCCAGTCCACCTCATTACACCCTATCCCTATCTTGAGCTAGTTATATCCAGTCCACCTCATCACACCCTATCCCTACCTTGAGCTAGTCCTACCCAGTCCACCTCATTAGACCCTATCCCTATCTTGAGCTAGTTCTATCCAGTCCACCTCATTACACCCTATCTATTTTAGCTCCATTCTAATGTTATTCTCTCATCTGCGGATAAGTCTTCCCAATAGTCTCTTCTCATTTGGTTTGCCAGTCAGTATCCTGATCATGGTTCCAGACTCTGTAATTCGAGATGCATATTCTGCTCTTGTAATTTGCGGGATTTGTTTACCTTATGAAGAAAACGGGGTGTGTAACTCGTCATTATGTAACTTCCTCTACTCATAATAACTAAACAATTATTTAAGCAAGTAAATGGAGGTTAAAAAAACTATACAATGAAGAACCTTAGTTAAAAACAACCAATGACGCTATTTAAATAAAACTTGATGAATATAAATTGCACAGAACATGGAACTAAGAATATTAATGATTGATGTTCATTAAATAACTAGTACAGTGAACTTTCTTAAATGAGAAAATAATAAACTCAATAAATCCAAGTAATTTTAATAAGCGAGATATTATTTGGTCAACATGAAAGGGAAAGTATATTTTGTTGTCCAAGATAACCCATAGTCCATACATCACTAATATAAATCGACCTATCTATGTTATCATTTGCCAATTTATAAGTAAAAAATATGGGATTAGTTTCCCAGGTAAAAGATACAGATTTGATATTTGATTTATTATTAGACATTCCATTTTCAAGAGACCATGGTTTTATTATTATTAGTATTATTATTAGCACTGCGTCTTACTACCCGTTCGGGTTATACGCACTTACGCTAATGTGCAATGGTAGGGTGATTGTGAGATGAAATGGAGGACCTACAGTTTAACGTGGAATCCGAACCACGGTGGAGGCCTGGCATTCCCTACACTCACAAGATGTCTTGTCAGAGGTGAAGGAAGGGTTTGGTAATAAGATAAATCTTTGCCGGGACCGAGGATTGAACCCTGGCCACCAGCACAGAAGTCTGACACTTTACCCCTAGACCGCCAAGTCTCCAAGAGACCATGGTAAAATACCATTTATGTCGTTTTGTGAATCTATATAATCTGCTACTGATTTGATTATTTGTAATAGTTTACATCATTAGCAAAGAGTAAATTATCAAACGAACTTAAATATTTACCTATGTCATTAATAAACACATTAAAGAGAAGTGGACCTAAATTAGAACCGCCTGTTTTGAACATAGCTGCTAAACCAATTTACACATGAGTGAAATAGGCCAAAATCACAACGTTTCGAGAAAACAATACTATGCTGACGTAAGTCAAAAGCCTTGTTTTGGTCAAAATAATTAGCATCAACCTGACCTTGTGTAGAGACTTTAGGGGCAACATGTCCTAGAAATTATACTAACTTAGCAACAGTAGTTTCTTTTTTAACAAAGCCATATTGAGTGTCTTTTAGTTTATATTTTAGGTGGTAAATATATTACACGTCTAGGTTAAATCGCTCGTAGCCCAGCAGTGGAAATATTATCCAGTACTAATGTACCAGGGGACGTCCGAATGTACTAATAGTACATCCTTTCCTGGAGGCTCTTTCTATGTCCCTATGAGATGAGGTGATAGTGATGGTGAGTATGAGGGTGATAGTGAGTATGAGGGTGATAGTGAGTATGAGAGTGATAGTGAGTATGAGGGTGATAGTGAGTATGAAGGGTGATAGTGAGTATGAGGGTGATAGTGAGTATGAGGGTAATAGTGAGTATGAGGGTGATTGTGAGTATGAGGGTGATAGTGAGTACGATGGTGATAGTGAGTATGATGATGATAGTGAGTATGATGGTGATAGTGAATATGAGGGTGATAGTGAGTATGAGGGTGTTAGTGAGTATGAGGGTGATAGTGAGTATGATAGTGATAGTATGATGATCATAGTGAGTACGAGGGTGATAGTGAGTATGAGGGTGGTAGTATGAGGGTGGTAGTATGAGTGTGTTAAACCAGTGAAAACACTTAAACCTAGCTTAAACCTAACTAGTCAATCCCTGGTGACCAATGGGGTAATTCCCCTTTCGTGAAAAATACCCAAGGAACCGGTGAGGAATCGAACCCGGGACCCTTAGGTTCGTAGCCAAATGCACTGACCATTACACCAGGCGGTGAAAAGTATGATCATATGTTATTTTGTCGAATTTCTTGGAGACATTATTTACGAGATAAATAGGTCCTTCCTTGACTATAGATATTTTGTGTTTTCCCCTATATTTTAGAAATAGGTATGAATACAGATTGTTCCCAACTTAAGGGAAAAGTTTCCTTTGGCAGGATAATGTTGAAAATATAAGCTAACAATGGACTTAGAATGTTGGCACTACCTATAACAATATAGCTTGGAGCTCCATCTGTAAGGACACATCTAGATGAAATCAACTTTTTAATAGCATTAGAGACATCCACAGGTGTAATGTGGCATGCATACAAGGACACTATAGTTTCAATAACAGGGCGGAGCAAGACATGTCATCCGGGATTATACACGGGATGAAAGTAGGACCCGAACTTATTTAAAATAAAAGGATCTTATAATAATGATGATAATAACAATAATAATAATTGAGAATAGGTCTAGTAATTATCAAAACGAGAAGGAAAAATAAATAAATAAAATAAGCCTCTATTTGAAGGGTCTATTCCGTTCGCTTGATAATTTTAAAGTATTAGCAATAAAAAAAAAACCACTTCGGTGGCTGCATGATCTAACGCGCTACTCTCTCAATAGACTAGAAAGCTGATTGCTGATTACGGGAAGATCAAAGTTCGAATCTCAGTCGGATGTACTGAGGGTGATTTTTTTCCAAAATGGTTTTCCACTCACTGCTAGTCGCAGATGGATATGGCATCTGATAGCTCGCGAAACTTTTGTTTGCTCATCTGTAGCCGATGATTTCCACACGTCCCTCACAGACTCAGTCTTCAATTATGAGTGAAGAATGACCCTGAGCACGTAACAAATCCTGGATAGCCCAGTGGTACAGTCGAGTATTGGCGCGTTAAGTCAAAAGTCCCGGATTCAATTCCCATCTTCAGGTGTAATTTTTCAACTAATTTAATTAATTTACAAATATCCAAACCCCAAAACATGTATTTATTTACGTTATAAAAAATATTAGTAGGACCGCATTGATTGTCGATACATCAAAAGGTCCATAGGCCACACAGACCTGAACGAAATTATGACATTCATGAACCTTACTAAAGCCCTTTATTATAAGCCAAGCCATAGTGAAACAAAGGAAGGTAAGCTTGCTAACTTTCAGGGTGAACGAAGGATACATTATTATTGGTTAACTTAGTTTTCAAGATGTGTTTTAAAATATAAAACAAAAATAAAGATGAATATCAAAATTATAAACTCTAGTAATATTAAAATGTTGTTACGATAGTGTTTAAGTTGGGGGGGG
>CABFOV010007626.1:7276-27438 GCA_902141375.1 Timema poppense
CCGACCGAGATTCGACCCTCGATCTCCCCGTCCTCAGCAGTCGAGCTCAACACGACAAGCGCGTTAGCCAACTACGCCACCGAGGCGGGTAATCAGTTAACAGATGGTATGTTACCACATGACAGATCAGATAAGGATCTTGTATACATTGAAACATAACTTACTGAAATCTCGTTAGCTGGAACGTTTTTAGAGGCACCCCTTTATTTTACATGACTAGCGAAGCCGAGAAGATAGAAATGATCTTTTCGTTACGGATGAAGCCATATCAAATTGGTAAATTTCAAAATTGGCACCCGAACAGAGGAATCAAACCCACTATAGATGGTAATGTACACATTTTATTGTACAAATGGCAGCATATAGCCGACCCCCCAGTAGTCAGGGGCTGTGTTTCAACGATATCTTATTGTTATCCAAGGATTTACACACGTCCCTAACAGACTTTACCTTAACTATGACTGATGAAGGACCGTGAGCAGGGGACGAATCCTAGAAAACTCAGTGATTTAACATTGGCACGCTAAGTCAAAGGTCCCGGGTTCGATTACCGTGTCCATGTGTCATGTTTTTAAATTTACGAATATGGTAGGATCGCATGAACTATAAATAAAAATAATACATCTAAATATATTTTTTTTGCCAATATTTGGTCTAGCGATGTATTAGACTACATATTTATTAAAGAATCAAATAGTCAAACGGTGACCTGGTGGTCTAGGGGTAAGGTGTCAGACTTCTATGCTGGCGGCCGGAGTTCAATCCTCGGTCCCGGCACAGATTTATCTGATTACCAAACCCTTCCTTCACCTCTGACAAGACATCTTGTGAATGTGGGGAATGCCAGGCCTCCACCGTGGTTCGGATTCCACGTTAAACTGTAGGTCCTCCATTTCATCTCACAATCACCCTACCATTACACATTAGCGTAAGTGCGTATAACCCTAACGGGTAGTAAGACGCGGTGCTAATAAAAATAATAATAATAATATTCAAACCTATTATGTATGCTTTTAGTGAGGATTAATCCATGTAGATACCATCTTCTGAAAATTGAAAAGTGACACATGGACAAGGTAATCGAACCCGGGACCTTTGGTTTAATACGATAATGCTCTAAACACTGAGCTATCTAGGAATAATTGTACAAGTGGCAGTATTAAGCCAACTACCGAGTCGAGGGTGGCTGCGTTATATGATAGCTCGTGATCTTAATAAAATCACACGTTTATAGCCGACGATTTCCGCACGTCCATCATAGAATCTGCCTTAAAATATGTGTGAAGAATGACCCTGAGCACGGCACGATTCCTGGATATCTCAGTGGTCAGAGCATTAGCGTACTAAGCCAAAGGTCTCGGGTTCAATTCACGTGTCCAGGTGTCATTTTTAAATTTTCAGAATCCATATTTATTATTCGAAAACCTTACTACATTGTTTTTCTCTCTATGCAGGCTATATAAAAAAAAATACCTAACCATTAACAACATAGATCAGGGGGGAAGGGACGGGGGTTATAAGAGGATACACAGCCCAGAATTTGTCATGATAAACCCGTGCAAGACCGCAGGTACAAGAAGTGACATCGTCGCCCATGAAAACACTCAGGTCGACAGTAAACGGATGAGGAGGAGGAAGGTGAGAGGCTGTCTCGGGGTGAAGGGGGTGAAGAAAGAGGGGATATAAAGGACGAATAGGTGAACCACTCTGACCTCGTGCCCGGAGAGCCCAAAAAACCGCAGAGCACGTTAGTACGGAAACTCTTGGTAGTCCTGGTCGCAACTCAACCAGCTCAACATAAAGCAAGGTAAAGCACTCTCTGGCGAATTTTCCTCCCCGCAAGCGCCTGCCATCTGGTGACCGGATTTACAACCACAAATGTTCAGTATACACACACATACACACATATATATATGAGCCCTTGAAGGCAAGACCTAGATCGGTAGAATCGTGGTGTTGTAAGTTATCGGATCCAAGGTGAAGGGGGCTGAGGGGGAGGGGGGTTGTACCAGAAACAAAAGAGGGGGGGGGGTCAATTGATTTTCAGGTCCTGAGCATAAGGCCAGTATAAAATGCTGGTAGTCAGCTTTTAAAAGTCAAAATGTTAGGTGGATTATATATTTAGGTATCAACTTATTTGAATTGAGTAGCCAAACATACTTTTTTATTTCATTTTTGTTTTCAAATAGTGAAAATATTTAACACTAAATAAAATAGAAACAATTGCTTCAGCCCACAAGTGATTCATACCAACCAAGGGACTGCAGTTTGCTGGCGAGAATAGTGCTAACTTCTGAGTATAGAGGATGTCATGTTGTCAGCACAACGAACTCTCAGTCTGTTAATTTCAGTTTTCTAGACCAAGCTTACTACTTTTTCATTCAAGCAGCTCCTCATTTGTTCTCGCGAAGCTGAGTTTATCCCGTTTCAGACCCAATGCTTTACAGGAAAGACTGAAATCACTGGGGATCGAACCTGGGGCATTTGGATCTATAGCCAAGAACTTTGAACACAAAGCCAAAGAGATGGTCTAACATATTATACATAGTTTTTTAATTACGATGACTATAGATTTGTATATGATTCAATACGTCTGGAAATATCATCTTGTGAGAGGTTTAGCAGTTTACCTCTTATGGAAAGAACCCAGGACCTTTGGATCTGTAAAAAAAACTATATCTGAAAAAATGCCAAAAATTCTGCTAAGAATCTAGAAAATTATATAGTGATTAACAGAACGTGACCCACTAAGGTAGTCGAATGGGCTAAGGCGTCACCCTCACAGAGGATGCTTTTGAAGTGGGGATGTGGTTTTAATCTCGTTTCAGGTTAAGAAGTTTTCTACTAAATGTTTTTTTTTATCTCCCTCCACGAATATGCGGGTACACTTCCACTAAATTTCACTTTTCTAGCCCTAACAAATTAACCTATTTAGTAGTAGTATAATGGGGTGCTAATAAAAAAAAGTTCAATATGAATTGTCTGTAGGTAATAAAATCCATTTTACATTGTTTGTTTTGTGCTTTTTTTTTACTTGAGTGCCTATTCTAGGGCCTAGATTCTATAATTGTATGCCTATTGGCCTGTCTATCCTAAACACTTTGGTGTCTAAGAATTTGCTCCTAGGTGACCTGGTGGTCTAGAGGTAAGGTGTCGGACTTCTGTGCTGGCGGCCGGGGTTCAATCCTCGGTCCCAACACAGATGTATCTGATTACCAAACCCTTCCTTCACCTCTGACAAGACATCTTGTGAATGTGTGGAATGCCAGGCCTCCACCGTGGTTCGGATACCATGTTAAACTGTAGGTCGTTCATTTCATCTCACAACCACCCTACCATTACACATTAGCGCAAGTACGTGTAACCCGAACGGGTAGTAAGACGCGGTGCTAATAATAATAATAATTTGCTCCTAGCCATAATACACATTTAAAGCTACCCTATATATAAATTGGAGGGAAAAAATAGTTAAAGAAATAAATTTTCTTCTAAACTTAGCACCACGGCCTACCATCCGTTTGGGTTAGTACTAATTATGCTAATGGGTTAGGAATTGGGAGGGTTGATTATAGAGGAATTGAGTCCGCATTTGCGTGGAGAGATAGTGCAGAACCATTTAGGAACCCCCGAGTAAGATTAAAACCTCGATCTTCCCATCCTCAGTGGTCTAGCTCAACACTAAACTAGCGCCTTAGCCAACTACGCCACCGAAGTGAGTTTTAAAGAAGTATTATTATTATTAGCACCGCGTCTTACTACCCGTTCGGGTTATACGCACTTACGCTAATGTGTAATGGTAGGGTGAATAGTGAGATGAAATGGAGGACCTACAGTTTAACGTGGAATCCGAACCACGTTGATGGCCTGGCATTCCCCACATTCACAATTTGTCTTGTCAGAGGAGAAGGAAGGGTTTGGTAATCAGATAAATCTTTGCCGCGACCGAGGATTGAACGCCGGCCGCTAGCAGAGAAGTCTGATACTTTACCCCTAGACCACCATGTCACCTTAAAGAAGTACATTTTCTTCTAAACCATCCGTTGCATCAGCTATAACCGCCTGATTAAACCATTAGCAAACCTGGTGCCTAACGTAATAGTTAAACAAAATAGTTTACACATCCAATTCTGTAGGTATATAGTCAAACCAATTACCAACATAGCTGTGCTGACACAGTCCGGGCGTGGATAATTTCGACAGTACTAAATCTCGCGTGTATAATTTCCCCGACCTTGTATCATTCGGAACCAACCTCATAGCTCGAAGGGATATTTGGTTTTGGACGCACAAACAACCCTCTCTAGTACAAACATTGCTATATGAGGGTTGGGAGGGGTGGAAGGGTAAAGGGTGGTTTACCCATCTAGTTTCGTATTGACCTTTTCCATCTAACAAACACACCTCATTAAATTCAGTCGACGAATATAAATTGGGAGTCGGAGGGAGATGACATGTACTATCGGCCAGCTTATAGGCTTCCACAAACCTCGCCTATTATTCATTTTTATTAGAGACGTATCATAGCTTTATTATAAAAAAATGTTTACACCTCATATTAATTATTATTATTATTATTATTATTATTATTTAGCACCACGTCTTACTACCTGTTCGGGTTATACGCTTTAAGTACTAGTTACGCTAATGGATTAGGAATTGGGAAGGTTTAATTAGAGGAAGTGAACCCGCATTTGCGTGGAGGGGAGAGGAAAACCATTTAGGAAACCCCCCCCCCCCAGTTCACCCGACCGAGATTCGAACCTCGATCTCCCCGTCCTCAGCGGTTAAGCTCAACACGACTAGCGCGTTAGTCAACTACGCCACCGAGGCGGGTCTCATATTAATACCCGTTCGGGTTATACGCTTATGTACTAATTAATCTAAGAGTTTTAGGGATTGTGTATGTTATATTTATAGAAATTGTACCCACAATTGCCTGTAGGGATAGTGGAAAACCATTTTGAAAAAAACACCCTTAGTACACCATACTGAGATTCGAACCTCAATCTCCCAGTCATCGGCAGTCTAGTCTACTGCGAGAGTAGCGCCTTAGACCACGCGGCCACCGAATGGGAAACGCAACTTTCAAGTTTACACAAACATACCTTATTAAATAAAAACTAAATGGCGGAAATGGAGGCATCAACATAAATTAATTTAAACTAACTTTTTTTAATCTAACTTTCATTTTTGTTTGTAGTGAGCTTAATAGAGAGGATTTATCTACTAACTTAATCGTGTTTGTATTTAATTACGATTTAACGTCAATGTTTTTAAATAAACTTTTATGGATGAATGGTTTGGAGGTTCAAATGTATCGGTACATAGAAAACTAAATCTAAATAAAGTCCACACATCGATTTGTGTGGATAGTCTAGTTTTCATAGAAACAACCTTATCTGTAAAAAAATGTTACTAGATATACTTTCATGTATTAATGCGTCAAGTTGTGTGACATTCAGCTGTTCAACCCTCAACCTTTGCTGGTTATAGTTTGTAGCCACGGTACAATGTCATTGTTGATAAACGTTAGAAATATCTGTAAAATAACACTTATAATATAGTTAAATGGCATCAATAAGGTTGGCCACCAAAAAGACATGTTTGCATTATTTAAAAGGTTTTTCAAACCATAATCATACTTGAGAGTTTACTTTAGTTAGACAACCAAATTAAAGATGCTTAGGAAGATTTTTGGTCCATAAAGGGATGACGCTAATGGAGAGTGGAGGAGGTTACATAGTAATGTGCTACATACTCATCACAAGACACAGATAGGATAGTCAATTCTAGCATATTATGGTTCACTGGACATGCAGTGCGAATGGGAGAATCTAGAACTGTGTTCAAGGTGTTGAAGGACGAACCCAATGAGAAGAGATAATCGGGAAGAGCTATACGCAGATGGGAGGATAAAATCAGAATGAACATAAAAGAGGTAGGGTGTTAGGAGGTGGAATGGACGGAACTTTTAGCACAATAAGAACCAAGATAACCATTATTCAGTGGCACAATAAAACAATTTATATATGTACAAAGGAAAAACCATACAAAGGTTTTGGGTGAACATACAACATCATTGTAGCATTAGTAAGGTGCGTTTGTTCACCGAGTGAACAGGGTTCCGTGGTTGACATTTAGTCTGCACGCCCACCGGTGTGGTTTTCTTGCCTGGGTAGTACCTTACCTCCCCTGGGAAAAATCAGACTAGATTATCTTGAGGTTTAGACTGCACGCCCACCGGTGTGGTTTTCTTGCCTGGGTAGTACCTTACCTCCCCTGGGAAAAATCAGACTAGATGATCTTTACGTTTAGTCTGCGCGCCCACCAGTGTGGTTAGTTTGCCTGTTGAATCCATATCACCCTCCTTTCTTCAACCCTCCCCCGATAGTCACACTTGACATTGGCCAGTCGATGTGTTGCGTCGTCATCTTCTAAGATATGGGTCAAGTTGGTGAATAGCTCCAAAGGGTTCAAGCTCCAAATGAAACAACTTTTAACGGAACAAACTTTCATTCCCCGAGTTCCATATGGTCCAAAGCATACCGTCTCGTGGATATAGATAACTTGTTCAATATCAGAACAAACGATGAAAGTTAGGAGAAAAGTTATTCTTCTGGTTAGTTTTTTTTTTTTTATTTTACTCACGTCTACGACAGTTTTAGACAACCCTCTTTAACCAATCCTCTTCGTTTGCCCTCTACCTTCCTTCTTTCAGTTTTGGAGACAAATATAAACACTGGTTAAGGACATGAGCTTTTAAATCAATTACCTGTCAGTAAAACCCTTAAGACTTGTATCGCAAAACCCAAAAAGATTAATTCCGGAATTTTCCAAGAATCAACACAACCAAGTTGATAATATTTGTTTTTAATTCTTTCTTTAACAAACTGTTTTGATTTTTTTTTAACGAGGACTATTTCATGACAAGTTAGTAATTATCTAACTAAAATATTATTATTATTATTATTATCATTATTAGCACCGCGTCTTACTACCCGTTCGGGTTATACGCACTTACGCTAATGTGTAATGGTAGGGTGATTGTGAGATGAAATGGAGGACCTATAGTTTAACGTGGAATCCGAACCACGGTAGAGGCCTGGTATTCCCCACATTCACAAGATGTCTTGTCAGAGGTGAAGGAAGGGTTTGGTAATCAGATAAATCTGTGCCGGGACCGAGGATCGAACCCCGGCCGCCAGCATAGAAGTCTGACACCTTACCCCTAGACCGCCAGGTCACCGACAACAAAAATAAAATACAAAAAAAAACTTAAAGAATATTCACTCAAAAACATATTTAAAGTTATGTGTTAAGGATGAGGAATGTTGAATTCAAAGGAAGTGTACCCATATTCTTGTGGCAGGAGGGTGGAAAACCATTCTGTAAAAAAAAATACCTCGGTACACCCAACAGTTGTTTGAACCTTTATCTCCCTGTCATCAGCAGACTATTCGACTGTGAAAGCGATGCCCTAGAGCAAAAGTTTCTAACTCTATAATTTTTAAGAACCAAAGAGCCAAAGCTATCATGTATGCTTTTAGTGAGGATTTACTTCATTTGTATATCATATTCTGAAAATTGAAAAATATTCTAAATGTATCGAAATATTCCCAAGCTTTAAAAGTTTACCATTTAGGTTTAATTTTTTCTAGTAGATACAATCGTACAAGTGGCAGCATAAGTCCCTACCGAGTCGATGGTGGCTGCGTTATCTGATAGCTCACGATCTTAATTTATTACCCATATTTAGTTGACCATTTATGCACGTCCCTAACAGACTCTGCCTTAAAATATGAGTGAAGAATGACACTGGGCATGGAACAACTCCTTGCTATCCCAGTGGTTAGAGCATTGGTGTACTAAGCCAAAGGTCCCGGGTTTTATTCCCGTGTCCGGGTGTCATTTTTCAATTTTCAGAACATGTTATCTATAATTTTTACTTTTGGTTTATCAATTAATCAAAAAACTCATTTTATTTAAGAATTCCAAGTAAAACTTGAACTGGATATTTTTTATTGGAATTAACATATAGATATACTTTTTTTTAAATCATTCAAATAGGGTTTAGGTTTAATTTATAAAATGTGAGCATCTCTCAAATTTACCCCTATATGTATATATGTGTGTGTACCTATACCTAACTAGCTAGCTACTTCCTACTCTGAAATATTGCTCTACCCGCCACTGGGCCTCGAGGCATTTCCACGCAAATGAGTTTATAGCATGCCACGCGAGGTTATTCTGCTTCNGCAAATTCGTCTCAATCAACTCTACCGTCGAAACTAGACATATCTCTCACGAGTAATGCTCTCTAATAATTAATTCATTATGTAACAAGATCAGAAACGAACATCTTCCCCAGTAGTGGCTTGCGACCTACTAAATAAGGGAGGGGGCTAGGTTGGGTGAGGGGGGGTATTTTCTTTTATCACCGTATCATAACAGTCCGACACCTTAGTTCGGTCGACGCCAAATATCTATCGTTGATAAAAGTATTGGTTTACCCTTTCACGGTGATAAATTAACGGCCAGGGGCTGGATGTTGTGCCTATTTTAGTCTTAAGTTAGATTATAAGGCATATGAAGCTACGACAGGTCTAGCCAGGCGGTAGTGGAAAATATATGGCTTGAACAAAAAACTGACCCGGACCACAGGTTGGAAACAATGATAGAAGTAACTAACCATTTCATAACACCAGTTCAGGTTATACGCTTATTTGATAATTACTCTAAAGGAGTAGGGATTAGGAAGGAAGCATTTTAGAAGTAATCTACCCACATTTGTGAGATTGAGATATCAATTAGGAAAAAATATCCTCAGTATACCTAACTCTCCCCATCTTCAACAGGGCGATCTAATATGATGACAATTCGCCCACTGAAGAGGGTCAAGTATTTTACGTATTATAATACGGTAATACTTTTGGATGAGGAAAATGAGTAGCGTGTCAGACTACGTGGCCTCCAACACGGGTAATAGAGTAGTTAAAATAATTATTAATTCAAAGAAAATACAAATAATCGTTATTAAATCAAAAATAAAATATGTTTGTTAATTTTGTTTTAGTAGTAATATTAAATATAAACACGTCAGTGTTCGCATGGTCTAAGGCGCTACTCTTGCAATAAGCTAGACCACCACGCGAACAATATTTGGGTGGCATGCCAACCAACACTAAAGAAAACATTTTTTTCCCAGTGTGCTATTTTATTTAAGTCAATCATATTTCGATAGCCATGTCATTCACATGTCATAATTAACTTTTTGAAGTCAACTGTAGAAATCCTTTTGTGTGCTGTTTAAAACAAAGTTATGAACTGAACATATTTTGACTAGAAAAATACAACCCATTTCAAATATATAATGGAACACTTTATGTATTTTTTTAATTTAACATTTATATATATTTATTGTATATTTCTCCCCTGAAGCTGATATTTTCAACGTTTTTTATTTTAAGCCAATGACATTAATATCTTATTAAGAGACTCACTTTTATAAATAAATTTTACCTTTTAAAACGTTGTAATTGTTAAAATATTTACCATTTTAGTTGTAGATACATTTCATTGTATGCAACAAGTTTTGATTTTTAAATGCTCATTAAATATGGTACGGCACACCCCACAGAATTTTTATTTTAAAATTAAAAAGAGAGAAACATTTACTAAAAATTCGTAAAATTTGTGAAACTAAATACTATATACTTATGCAGAAACACTCCTACAAAGATCATGTATGTAATTATATACACTGTTACATAACCATTGAGAAAAGAGGAATATTTCTGCCCACCAAAGGGCATAAAAATTAGTTACATATTTCTAAGTAATAGTCCATGAAAAATGTTTATTTTTGCTTATAGCTAAGAAACTATTTGTTTTCATAAAAATATATTCCAAATTGAAACGTTTTAAATTTTTACAATACTACAACATTAACTTGATAAGTTATTTCGTATCTCAAAGAGTTTCGGAGATATGATCAAAAGTTAAACTTTCTGCATAATTATTGTAGCCAGAAAGTCCTTATAATAGAAAAATGAAAATCACCATTTCGAAATGTTAAACATTTTCTGAACAACAAATTAAATACAATTCGTTTGAGTGTATTTTAAAAACATTGTTTTTTTTTCTATTTGTCTTTAACCAAACTATCCTTTTATTTTAGGACTAGATATCTAATTCTAAAAACTTCTAAGGAAAACCTTATCATATCTTTATATAACAAGTCTTAGTCCGACCTGTAAATTGGTCTCGGCCCTAGTCGGAGATAAAGGACAACGCAAAAAACAACTTTTTGTTTTGTTTCAGGATGTCCATGAAATGTAGACATTTATTAAAATCTTGAGTTCAATTATTTTGGAAGATTCCAAAACATCTCTCTTCGAGGGGTTGAGATAAAGTAAAAACAACTAAATAAGAGGTGGGACACTGGACTAGTTTCAAATTCAGCTAGTCGCTGGTCGGAAACGTCTCGCCATCCCTGGACTAAACTTACAATAATGGGGGGAAGATCTCGATTGAAGGTACTGAGGATATTTTTTTTCCTAAATTGTTTTCTAATCTATCCACGCAAATGCGGGTAAACTTCCTCTAAATTCAACCCTCCTCGTTACTATCTCATTAGCGTAATTAGAACATAAGCGTACAGCCCAAATACGTAGTAAAACGCAGTGCTAAAAAAACTATTATGCAACTATTCATAACAGTATCATAAGTTTAAATTGATATAGGGTGACCTGGTGGTGTAGGGGTAAGGTGCCGGACTTCTGTGCTGGGGTCCGGGGTTCAATCCTCGGTCCCGGCATAGATTTATCTGATTACCAAACCCTTTCTTCACCTCTGACAAGACGTGTATTAATCACAACTTGTGAAGGTGTGGAATATCAGGCCTTCACCGTGGTTCGGATTTCATGTTAAACTTTAGGTCCTACATTTCATCTCACAATCACCCTACCATTACATATTAGCGTAAGTGCGTATAGCCTGAACGGGTAGTAAAACGCGGTGCTAATAATAATATTAATAATAATAATAAATTTATATTTAACTCAAATAATGAAAATAATATCATAAAGGGCAAACTAATTTACAAAATACTTAGAATGACAAATATGATTAAAAAAATAAACATTAAAATAAAATAAAATAGCAATTTTGAAATGACGGTGTTGTAAGAGGTGTTTTTATTTACTGGGCCATTGCTTCCAATTTACTTTTTATTAAGTATCATCACTAGCTTCCATGTTTTAGTAATTAACTAATTTATATTTTACAAATGTAGCGTGTTTCATTTACATATTAATAGCATATAAAATTAACATCAATCATTCCGTATCAAAACCATAACAAATTAAAACAATCATGCCTTCATTTTAGCTCTAGATACATCCAGTGAATGTAATACTTATACTTAATCATTTAACTATTTAAAGGAAGAATCGTGTCGAGTTTAAGACGCGTAGAATAAACAAAGAACAAATACATTCCGATTTTTTTAGGAAGGAACTTTTGGAAAGAACCGAACTTCTCTTTTTCCGTCAACATTAATTGTTTATATTTGAATTAATCATTGTGCACTTTCTAGACAAACTGATTATAACAACACACGGATTATAAATTAGCTTACAACGGACACAAAACCCAACACCCCAAACGTTAGTTCATCACCATTAAAAGGGAACCCCGCATTTAATCAATGATAATTTTTTGACCCTGCCGGGAATAAAACCCCACAACTCTTAGCTTAGTAGGAATCTACGCTACCAATTGAGCTAAGGCATCAGGCACAGCTGAATAAAATATGATTTCACGTATAAATATATTAAATTGTTTAAAAAAAACTTTTATAATAATTGTTAAAACCATTCCTACCTATCAAATTCTGAGTGACTGTACTAACCCGTTCCTAGATGTTACCATTCAACAGCAAATATTCTTCTCCATTGTGGATATAGTCATTATTCACCTCTTAAGTAAGTCGAATTAAAAAAAAAATACCTCGAGACACAATTTTGCTATGTTAAAATGTTTAGTTAACTGCCAAATTTTGGTGGTTCAATTCACAAAGAGGCTGAATGTCACAACTTTTCCGACGTTAAAAAAGTGTTAAGCGTCACTACCATAAACAAAAGAATGAATTAACGACCAAATCAAATGTCACAATTTGCGGATGTTCACGATCAAATAATATATATATATATATATTTTAAATCCAAATGAGTGGTCTGCTTCAGGAAGTAAACCCCACTTAATGGATTAACTTGACCAAAACCGAGATTCAATCACGCATAAAATCGAGATAGGATAGATTGTCAATATCTACCAGAGATGTTTGGAACTAATGACGCAGTATAAACGGTTACACACATGCCTTGTCTCCTCCGAAAGGTTCAGTACAGTCCTTTATCCGGCCTCCCACCGTCACAAAACCGTAAAATAAAGCCCGGGCGATCTAAATCTGACATTTGATCGACGAGAGTGGCACTGTTATCCCAGGATGGTCCATTGTTCTGCTCTTATAGAGGACACTGGAAACTTGGCGGCACTGTGGCCGTGGAGAGCTGATACGACTAAAAGTAAAAACAATCCCCCTTCGGGGCGTGTGAACATCCTGTACCGCCAGAAACAAACGGACGGGAGTCGAGACTTCTCCTGACTGCTGCTTCTTCTTCTCTCGTCCTGTGAATGTAGTTTTTCCCTTCCTGAGGTTGCACGAAACGATAGTGAGAGAAGTTGCACGTTTCGGAAAGACCGAGTTCTGTATGCACGTGTGCGGCGAAAGTTTACGTTATCAAAGTTCCTGTTTGTGATAACACACCACAGTACAACTTCACTAACAGGGGCATGCGGAACCAAAAAAACAAAACGAACAAACAAACAAACAAAATAATAACCACGTTGACGACCACAGAGGCTCAGCTGATGACGATATGTGGTCCGCTACGGTGCTGTCCATGGCTGACGGCCGCCCAGAGTCTGAAAAGCTAGTCTTTATCGGACAATCAGCGTGGAATGTATAATAGGTTCTCCTAAAGGGAACGAGGACCATACAATACTAAATCTCCTTTCAAGTAGAAATAATTAAGGTAGGTATTGACAACTGCTCTGTCACGATCGACCGGTTGATCTCACGATGAATTTCAGTCACTCACGTGAGAAAATTACGTCGTCATTAAAAGTTGATCTCTGAGTATTTTAAACTCTAAAATACACCAATTACTTTTAAATAATGAAAATAATGTCATTAAAGGGAAAACTAATTTACAAAATACTTAGAATGTTAAATATAATAAAAAATAAACATTAAATTAAAAAAATAGCAATTTTGAAATGACGATGTCATAAGACGTGTTTTTATTTACTGGGGCATTGCTTCAAATCTTCTATTTATTAAATATCATCACTAGCCTCCATATATTAGTAATGAACTAATTTATATTTCATAAATATAGCGTGTTTCATTTGCGTATTAATATCATATAAAATTATTATAAATTTATTTCTGAAATGGTGGGGACAAAGTATGAGGAAGGTTTTCCACTCTCTCACCATTCAAATACAGATGTATTTCCTCTTGAATCTACCTTCCTAATCTCTACCACCTTATGGTAACTAATATGTATGATTAGCAGCCCGAATTGACAGTGAGACGAGGTAAAGAAAAACAAAACAGAATAAATTGAAGTTATTGACTGGACGTGGCGTGGAGTGTTGCCAGAGTAATCAGAGTTAGTTTAAAATTGTACCTGATTATTGACTGTTCTCAACACACTTGTATAACAGGCACATGTTGTAGTGATAAGTGCACCTGTCTACTAGCTCAGGGATCCCAGGTTAAATCCCTAGATGGTACCATGGATATTTTCCCCCAAGGTGGAACTACCCTAACGGTCACCATGGTTTGGTTAATTAGGTTTCAGTTAGGTTTAAGCGTTTCCACTGGTTCTACGCCCTCATACTCACTATCACCATCATCTCATCTTATCGGGACATGGAAATATCCTCCATGGAAAGGATGTACGATTAGGGCATTCGGGCGTCCCCTGGGCAACGGTACATTAGTACTGGTAAATTTTTCCACCACTGGTCTATGAATTATGTAGCCCAGACGCACAATGTTATCATCATCACTCATTGGTCTAATATAAACGGATTTACACTTCCCATGTAAGTTATGTAGAACAGAGTATGTGTGAGATTGGTCAAATGGGGACCGAGTGGGGTAAAACAATCATATTTACAAGCTTCAGTCACTAGTTCATTCACCATAAGAGTGGTGGTAACAGAGTATGTAAAAAAAATTAAAAAACACAATTTAAAAAATGATTGTTTTTTAAGCATCTAGTCTTACTACCCCTTTGGTTTATATGCTTAAGTACTAATTACTCCAATGGGTTAGGAATTGGTAAGGTTTAATTTAGAATAAGTGAACCCGTATTTGCGTGATGGGAGAGTATAAAACCATTTAGGAAAACCATCCCCCAGTTCAACCAACCAAAATTCTAACCTCGATCTCCCTATACTCTGCAGTTTAGATCTACACGAAACTAGCGCGTTAGTTAACTACGCCAACGAGGTGGGGACTTTTTTGTTCAATATTTTATAGTAAAAATTGACAACTCAACATATGTTCTTGCAAATCATATGGTTTGGTGAATAGATACATGAGATTAGCTCTGGTAACTTTTTAGATTTCAGTTACCATCACTCTTATGACGATTGGACTATACCTTGTCAACACTCTACGAGACGACATTGATTAAAGTTATTTTTTATTTTTTTAGATCACGTTTTAGAAGGAATGCTCCACCCCATAACTCCAGCAGTCTTCACCTTTGAGTCTGCACAGATACAATCAACTGTTTTTTTTATCGTGATTAAAATAATTGAATATTCTCATCTTTCTGCCTCATAAATCTTGTTCACAAGTACTTTACTTGCTCAATATTGAATACAAGCCCTTGAGCTTGTATTTAAAATAATTATATCCACGAGAAAGCCAAACTCCTTGGTAAGGAACAACAAAGCAGAATGCTAAATGAACGCCATATTTAAAACCAAGTCAGGAACGGTGTTTAAATACAAGAGCTTCGTTTGTTTACATCTTACTCTTCATTAAATGAATTATCTGAGCTCGGCAGTTTTAATAAATGCGATGTTATTTACTAATGGTTTGACGAGTCGTTTCTAGAGATAGTTGGAATTGTTTCTTTTATTCTGTTTTTCTCTTCATTAAAGTATATCTTAAGATTCTAAATATTATTCGTAAAACTGAATAATCTGTTATAACCGATTTAATAAGGTTATGGAATCTAGGGCTACAAATAAATTAATTCATGGTAAATTTACAGACTTTTTCAGCCTTACGTTTGAATAAATTATATATTTATCATATGTCTATGACTCTAAATCACTATTTATTATCTTATTACGTTATGAACAAAATAGAGATTATCTATAATGAAATACTATTTTCAGTAAAATTGTACAAATTGTGTTAGTTTAATACAAATACATGTAATTAATGCATGATCATATCATCCTTACTTAGCAACAAATAGTGTTAATGTAATTTGACTCAAAATTCTACCAACAATTTTAAAATGTATTGAACATTTTAGATGTTATGTTATAATTTCAATAATTTTTATCAAAAAATGTATTATAATATCTCATAACTTGTAATCAGTATTACCAATTTTACCTATATTAATCAAATTATAGTGTTTATATTATTAATATTATTATTATTACATATATATATATCTATGTCTTTCATGTTAAATGAACACAATTTGTACAAATTTTACTGAAAATTGAATTCTATTATTAATAATCGTAGATTTTCCTTATTAAACTATTCAAAAATTTTAAGTAATAGAGATTCATAATTTCACCAAAATCTATTATGTATAATAAATTAGTCAATATTCATGTTATACGTGAGGAATAGTAAAAGTAACATAATCTTTAATCCACTTGCACCTTTAAGTATACTAATCTACTTACAAAATCCATATTATAATGTTTTTCCATGTTCAATAAAATTAAACTAAAAAGTCCTGTCCTGGATTTCAAAATTATTCTCAGCACTGAAACAAACGAGAACAATTTTAAGTTTTTAGTTTATTAATCGATTAATCGACGTATTTACAATTGAAAAATAACCGTATTTTAAAAGTTTAACACCCATAAAATCGGTAATTATTTATGCATTAACGTACTTAATCATCTTTAAACACATTAGCTTAATTATTAGCCGGAATGGGTAGTAAGACGTGGTGATAAAATAAAAACCAAGGGTAGGCGCAATAATAAATTATATTTGTATTTTTTTTAAAGATTCTTCATATGTTTAAAACTTTAATATAGTAGAAATATAGTTATATTTTATTTGTAACTAGGTGTATCTCTTAGAATAAAGATCGACTGAAGGACACTCATCGCACATTGGACAATACTGTTCCTGCGGCGGACAACGGACAAGTTGAAAGGAGTAGGCGATCTCGGAAGTGTTTCCTAAGAGTACCTTCTTAATTAATGTGTCTTCCACCACCTCGCTTCCTTCTTAACACCCTGACCTTTTCTTACCACCTCACCCCTCCCTTACCTCTTTTTACGAACAGAGAAATACTCTTCTTTCACCTCATTAAGATCAGAGGAGAGGTCGCCATCCAATTAAAGGACCAGAGATCCTTGTTGCAGGTCACCCTCTCCCCTTCCCCCCCGTTTCCCCTTTCGATGCTCAGACAATTCCCTGTCTTCTCCTCTTTTTTACCAAACTCGGGGTGAAACTTTTTTATTATTTATCAATAATACACATCAAAAGATCCAAGATAATGTGAAATACTAATTTCCATTTATTAGGAAGAAAATTAAATGTTCTTAAAGATAGAAGGGTCTATAGCTCATTCCTATAAACACATATTCAGCAAGTTATAGAAACAAACTTGATATTTTCAAAGTAAAACTTACAAATAGCCTGGGTTTAGGAACTTTGTCATGAAATTGATAGAAGTGGTGTGTGTATGTGTATTTGTGTATGTGTGTGTGTGTGTGCATGTGAGCTAACTTTCATTTAGATTTAACTCAAAAAAAATATGTCTAACAACACACGATTTAACACTATTTTTGCTGAATATTCCTGACACGCCATTATATTTGTATTTAACTGAGTTCTTGGTATATCATATTAATTAGGATGTTTATGCATATCATTAGTTTAAATAAAATCGGGTGCAATAAATTGCGGAGCAGCCTGTAATCTCATTAAACTCCTAGCCTAATGTAACCTAACATAGCCTAACACAACTTTATCTATACTAACCTAACCTTGCCTAACTTAACCTAACCTTGTCTAACCAAACCTAACTTATATTTTCCATTTTGGATAAAGTCATATTGAATTTAATTTTCACATCGCATTTCGTGTAAGAGTATTACCGATATCGGGTGAGTTGATCAGCAATTCGTGTGCACCACAACAATCTTAGCTTAATTAATTGTTAATGTTATATACTATTAATAAAGTTTTAATTAAGGCGGAAGCCTTAATTTCACCGTTAAAGTCACATTATACTACCGCGTATTGTACCCATTAGGGCTAAACTTATTTAATATTTACGCTAGTGGAATAGACATGAGTAAGGTGGAATTTTAGATTAATATACCCGCATTTGCGTGGAGGGGGAGATAGTAATTACATAGAGAACCCCCTCCCCAACACACCCAGAGGGATTCGAACTCTGATCTCTCCATCACAGGCAATCCAGTATAACACGTGAGTGACGGGTTAGACCACACGACCACAAACGCGGGTCGTATACGAGTTATTCACATATATGTATTATGTAACCTTTAACAACTCAGGATACCAATATAAACATACGCCAAAGTTCTAACCAGTGAGCTATCTAGGAGTCGTCCCTTTCCCGGGGTGAGGGGGGCATTATTCACTCGTATCTTAAGACAGAGTTTGTGATGGACGTGCGGGTTCGATTCCCATGTCCAGATATCATTTTTCAATCTAAATAATATGATATTCAGATGAGGCTATAACCGTATGAATCCTTACCGAGTCGAAGGTGGCTGCGTTATCTGATAGCTTGTGATATCAATTGCTCACTCATACGCAACCGACGATCTCCACAAGTCTATCACAGACTCTGCCCTAAGATGTGCGTGAATAATGGCCATGGACATGGGAGGATTCCTGGATAACTCAGTGGTTAGAGCATCGGTGTACTAAACTAAAGGTCCCGGGTTAGATTCCAGTGTAAAAGTGGGATTTTTCAATTTAAATAATATAAATTATTGTTTTATCGGCATTTGGTTAAGAATACGGTTCTCAGCGTCAGAGACAAAACTCACACTAAGCTCTGAATAATCTGTAGGGCCTAACTCGTAAGCTTCCACATAAAATAAAGACTAATAAATTACGATCGCATCGGGATACGAGCTGAAATATATAGATTAGGGGTCGGGGGACAACTCTTGAAAACATAATACCTTCATATAGTCGTCCACAAAGATATTTATATTTGATATACTATTGTTGAGAACAATTTCAACTATGTGAAAAATAATCACCTTGACACGGGAATCGAACCTGAATCACACTAATTAGCGTGTCAATAGTCCACTTATGAGTCATCGTGGTCCATTTTTTAGTTATGGCCACCTTTAATTAATAATTGTTGGATGTATCTAGCGTATTTGTAGTAGTTGGTAAAAAAAACCAAGAGGAACCAGGATGGTTCAGTGGTAATACATTTACACACGAAACCAAAGGTCCAAGACTCATTTCCCGTTTCCAACTTTTAATTTTCTAATTAAATTAATTTGGTTTGGTTATCAATAATTATCCTGTTAATATAAGAATTTAATCATGAAAAATAGTTTTTACATTTTAAATACTAGGATAATCATAGAAAGCAAAATGAAATAAATTCGTCTACGCTGGAATTAATGTTTTGAAAATGTATAATTTCGTCTTTGATATCGTTTTTCATCTTAAGAATCTTTGATGGTATCTTCTAAAATCTCTCAACCTAAATAATACAACTTTTGTCTGGAACATAAAAGGAAGTATTTTGTACAAGTTTCAGTAAAAGAAAAATTTTCCTGAAATGTCCCAAAAAAAAAAAGGTACGAATATAATATCTAGAGTAATTAAAAAACTAGGTTCTAAGAGTCTACCCGTTTTATATTTGATATAAATAAATATATATTCGAGAAAATTAGTTTTTGAAAGTGCTTTCTTAAAAGTAAACTTTAAGATTAAGCAAATTTCATTGGTCTCTCCCTTAAAAAGTTTTGGTCTACTGTGAAAACCCGCAAAGTTGATGAACTACTGAGTGATTTGAATAGAATTCATGGAGGAACTGTCGCTCTGAATGGGGGATTGGGGAAGGAGGGTTGAAGAGGGTGGGGTCTTAGGGGATGAAATATAAATGTCGGGTTCCGGCGAAGATGAAAGGAGATGTGAAACCAGGACGCAAAGTGAACCCTAGTAAATTCTTGACTCGTCGACGGAGAAACTTGCCAAGTTAGTCCAGACTTTGGCATTGTAAGAGAGAACTTCAAGGTTCTTCTCTGTATGCTTCTATTTATTTTGTTCTTTCCATCCTTTTTTCTTACCTCTCTTATTTTTCTGTGTAAGTATTTCTTTTGCACTCTCTTTATGCATTTATTTATCCAGTTATCTCAATATGTCTATCTTCCTTCTGTTATCTCTGTCCGGCTTCCACTCTTTCTGTCCATCCGTCTGACTCGCTTCTTTCCTCTCCACCTGCATGTCCTATTATATACGTCTGCCTCTCTTGGTTCTGTTATCTCTATTTCTTCCTTATATTCTTTGTCTGTTATTTATGTTTCTGTTTTCTTTCAGCTTTCTCTATTTGTTTAGCTAATTTCTTTTATCTCTATCTTTCGGTCTTAATTTTTTCACTCTACCTTCATCTTTCAGTTATTCTACATATTTGTGTATTCCTATTTCACTCTCCCAATCTGCATTTCTTGCTTCTGTTTCCTTTATTATTATTATTATTATTATTATTATTAGCACCTTGTCTTACTACCCGTTCGGGTTACACGCACTTACGCTAATGTGAAATGGTAGGGTGATTGTGAGATGAAATGAAGGACCTACA
>CABFOV010007627.1:0-23323 GCA_902141375.1 Timema poppense
TTATATATTGCTCCAGTGCCTTGTAGGGTAACCGGATTATTTTGCCGTGTTCAGATCTGGTGCACCTTATAAGATAGGTTAATTATTTATATTGAAAAATACCAATCTTTCCTTGAAATACCTTTATAGGATGTTTTAATATTTCGTGCTAATTCTTTGTATTCCTGGTTATTTTGTAAATGATTTTTTTTTTCTCCTCTCTCGACTTTCAAGGTGTGTTTAAATTAATAATAACTGGATTGTGGGTTGTTTTTTGGGGGGGCAGTCGGATATCGAGTAGTGATTGGTCGCTCGTGAGCGAGTCATTCAAATTGAACGACTCTTGATCGACAGCTGTGAACGAACGACTCTCGCTTCGCGAGCGAGTCATTCACGCAACCATTACTCACGACTTTTTCGCTCTCGATCATCCGCTTTGGAAAGAGTCAGGAGTGTTTGTCATTCACGACTCTTCTGTCGTTATTCGTTCACTACTAAGAAAAAATCAACTATAAATGCTTACTATCATTACTAGATAGCAATACTACCTACAATATTAAACTATTTTTCTTAACATCACTTAGACATAATTCTGTGAATTAGACATTACAGATTATATGCTAAGGTTAATTATTATAAGTAATATGAGTAAGTAATAAAATTAAAGAGTCAAACCCAATAGAATTCGGATGAATTAAACATAAAACTTAATTCGTTGATAAGTTGAAAGGAAAGGGACAGATTTGCACGCTCGTGAACGGGAATTGTGAGAACTAGTTGGCGCTCGCTCATCAAGTTATGTATGGTTAAGGGGTGAAGGGATTGTGAGCAAGCCAGCCATGCGGTGAACGATATGACTCATATGAACGACTCTTTTGAGTGAGCGAGCTTATGTGAGCTAGCTCGCGTCAACGAGTTGGTTCGACCCATCACTAATATCGAATGCAGCATAGTGGTGTCGCAGGTGTGTGTGTGTGCGCGCGCTTCTATCCGGAAATAGCCGCGACGGTGACCTTGGGACACGAGCCACCTAGCCCAGGGAACCAGAAGAGGGTTCGTTACATAATGCGCGCGCACTTCCCTTCCTCACGACGGCCCACAGTGCCTACCTGCAGTTCCACAACCGTTGCGCCTCGGTTCTCATTTCCATCCATTCCTCATCTCGACTCACTTAGATGTCAAGACTAAAGATTACAATTTTATGTAGGAACATAGTAAGTTGTTGACACATGTCAGTCTTTAAATTATCTTGGTTATCTTCTTAATAATGGAACTGAAAATAAAATAAAAACAAATTAATGACTATTAGAGATAAAACCGTTTCGGTATCATTTTTAGATTATGGAATCCAAAGGGATGTATTCGTAAAATATTACATTGGACTTTATTGATAAATTCAACCACAAAGCGCTGTGTTCGAAACGTGAGTGGTAAAAGAGAAAATGTGATGTATGGGGATATCTCGATTTCATTCGAATTTGTTGGAATTAACTGTAAGAAAAAGTAATTGAACATTTCCCAAAACGGAAGACTTTTGGTCTCCCATTAGCACTTCTTCGTCGGCTTGTAGTTGTGCGTATATGAAGTCCTGTCTTTCATATTTCTGAAACTTGAGCATTAGAATGTATCTACAATTTCTACAAATGTTAATTAATTTCATCAGACTTTTATAAACGACCCCTGATAGGCTGAATTATTAAGTCTACCTTCCTGAAAAAATGATATCCGTCCATTTTTTTTAACCTGATACCAATTTACTACGTGTGGGGTAGCCTTCATTTGTACATTCCTGAAACACTTATGTTTTATTTTCTCAAATAGTTATTGGACTGTATAGTAATGGTAACTAACGAGCTAAATGCTCGGTTACTAAATCACTGTTCCAATATTTCAGTGGGACGTGCGTTTGAAGGCATACATCACCTTATCTCTGAATGCTGCACGGTAAATACATGGGGTGGGGGCGTGTCAATGTAATCGCTAACAACTCCTGCATATGAGTTGGGACTGACATCGGATTATTATGTGTGCCTCGTACTTTTTGTCGCTTGTCTCGTGTAGTTTACTGTTATTGCCGTCTTTTATTGGCCACTAACACTTGCTCCGTCTCGTGATAGGAGATACTCTTGAGGCAAATATTGACAGGCGCCGTTTCGTTCTGTGAGCTATGCGGTGATAGCCCGAGGATTAAGTACACCAGTGTGTGTGTGTGTGTGTGAGAGAGAGAGAGAGAGAGAGAGAGAGTTGGGTGGATATTAACCATCGTGGTACATTTAAGTATTTCTCAAAGTCATAAAAACATTGTAATCAAACTGTAATATAATGTTATCAACTCCTAATAAAAAAAAATTAAAAGATAAATATAAGTTCATGATATTCAAAACTAGATATTATTTTTCTTCTTTCTGCTCTGTAAGATCCCATTGTATTTCAAAACACTGGTGTATTTCACTTACTCTAGACGTGTTAGTCTTATTCGGAAGTAAGGTAAGGTGGACGAAAGAAAGGCGCGGCGCCAAACTTTCTCAAATCTTTTGGAATAAATGAATTCTCTGTGGGGTGCGTCCTTACGGACTATCCCTTTCCCTGGTTTCTAATGAGACCTCGGTAACAAGGTCATTGAGCATTTAAGCCAGATTTAAATTTAATATAATTCACCCATAGTAATGGTTCCCAAACCCCATATCACGACCTAAATGAGGGTCGCGGGAAGGTCTCGAAAATAATTTTCAAACATTATGAAATATTACAACTACAAACACTTTATCAAACTGGATTATTATATTTTAATAAGAATAACTGCAATACGGACAACAGCAACAACGTGAAACAAAGTTTTGAAACCCTCCTGTAACTAAGGATTTTGGAACCATCTCAAGGTCGAACCCATTCTGACTCGGGAAGTTGAAATGCTCTTTTACCTTTTTTGACAATATAACCTACCTCTGTGAACAAGGATTTTTAGATCTTGTAACGATCAAGATCCTCAGAATTATTTGTGTAGTACTCAAAACTCTGAGCGCTCGCATACAAAATGAAGCAACATCATAGTTTTTCTAAGACTGCAATGTTATTGTCACCAATTTGTTCACGGGAACATTTTGTGTAATTTCTCTTTCTAAGATTAGAAGGTTGCTGAAATTGATTTAATTTAGTTAACATTGGATAAAAATAAAATTTCGATATAATTCTCCATTGGAATGAAACTAAAATAGTATTTTTTGATCACTTAATTTTAGAAAAGTCAACATTTTCACTAACATTTCTTATTTGCAATTTGTTTGAATAAAAAGTTATTGAAATTAGTTTTTTTTTTAGTTAGATTAATTCGCTTAAGTTAAATAAACACAAATATGAACATGTACAATCAATTTGAACTAAGTGTAGACACTTTAGGTCGCTAGGCGGGTAAAATATTATATATAGGGTCCTGATCAAAAAAAGTTTGAGACATGCTGGTCAGAGGCTTCACTCTCGTGCTATATTGGAATGGGGGTGAGGGAGAGATCGGGATTCGAATTCCAGTTGGGTGCACTGAATGGTTCACCGCCACACTTCCATGCAAATGTGGGTGCATTTAATATAAAATATATCTGAGTGAGTGAAATACTTGTACATTGTTGCCAAATTTTACATTTATACTTTTTGGTAGCAGATTTGACTTAAAAACAATTTTATTTAAATTTAATTAGTGTTTTTAACAAATCGGGGACAAAATCAGTCTGAGGCATAAGAATTATTTGGGGAACGGATGATCCCCTTAATTTTAAAGAATAAGAATTAATGACTTGTGTAAATTTCGAGCTGTAAGAGTGTTAAAATAATATATACTCTTGTGGCATGGTTGGTGTCCTTAATGTAATGTAATATGTGAATATTATGAACGTGGAGTAAGATTGATAGCACTAAAAATTGTTTATGACTTGGATTAGATTATCTAATTTTATCTTTTTAGTTTCTTCCGCCAATACGTGATAGTTTTACAAACTTGCTTTTATAATTATATATATTAATTTCTGATTATATGTATATATTTTTTTTCTAATCATATATATTAGAAAAGTAAGTTTGTAAAACTATTACGTATTGGTGGAAGAAACTAAAAAAGAAAAAGAAATTTAAGAAAAAAAATGTATATATATATATATATATAAGAATATATATATATATATATTTAAGAATATATATATATATATATATATACTAGCGAAGAGGTGAGGAAGGAATCATGGAAAATAAAATCACAAGTTGAATTTCACTCTCAGTACATCCGGCCATGATATGAACCCTGACTCAACTCAATTTGAGCTGGGGTGTATAATTTGTATTCACAATGTGATTTTACATCTTGTTTCCATGCAAATACATTAGTATTTTGTCCGTTTATATGGATTTTTAATTCTAAGCTGCCAGAGATCAACTGTAAACGTTCTAGAAACCCGGCTGGACAACTAACTTAAATACTCCCCCAACCACCACCACGCACACATGCCCCACCCTCAGACTACCTCAAGTTTATTCATTGAAATTTGCCCTAAAAATACAAATAGGCTAAATAAAAAACTCCATGGCTTGAGCCCAAGATAGACCTAAACCGACCGAGCGGCCACCGCCGCCGTGCATTTAGCGAAGATGAAGTCCGCGGATGCAGGGTTGGTGCTATTTTAGTGATCCACGCAGGGCTCTATTAAAGTGCAACCCCCTTCCCCAGTTTTTCAAATAAAAATATCTACTGCAAGGCGCTTGTGTTCTAAATAACTACCTGCATCATTGCCGGACAATTTGTCTGCCCGCCGCGACTTGTGTGTCTGCTAGCACCAGATAACCATCGCCGCTCATATTTTACCTTCTGGCTGGTTCAGAATATTAATGGGCCACACTACAAGGACAGGTACCTCCCCGGCCAGCGATTAAATAGATTGGCTGCCTTTATTAACTGGACTGGAGCAATTAGTCTCCGTGTTGACTTTTGCGCGCCATCACCAAGGGGAGATGAAATTAGTTTTGACTGCGATTTAAGAGCCAAACGAGTTGAGGTCCTTTCAGGTTGGGCGGTATTTGTACCGTCTCTTCGGTGATTCACGGTGGCCATTAACTAGGTTCACTGAATATGTTACAGTGTAGGGATATTGAAGGGGGTTTGGGGCAAGTTGGGCATTTCTAGCCATTTAAACTAAAGGTTGTACCAACGTTATATCATTTAAAATATCACACATTACGACTGTTGTAATGGTTTTACCGTATTCTTAAAATGAAACCAGTAAAAGCTGCCTATCTACTTTGGTTATACGCCTTTCTTGACCATGTTTATTAGTTACATTTAACCTAACTTACGCCTGATTAACAGAACCCTGTTGATCATGGGAACTTTTCCCCTTTTGAGAAAAATACCCCGGTACCAGCCGGGAACTAAACCCGGGACCTCTAAGTTAGCAGCCAGGGACTCGGACCACTATACCACGTGGCCTGTTGATATGATACGCTTGTATTTAGCGTATCAGCCATAATACAAAAATTGCAGTCAGTTGGCGTTTTACTTTCTCGCTCCCCTCGGTTAGAGAAAGTATTAGGATCACCATAAAAAAAAGTCGGACTCGAGTTTTTGACAGATATCGACATTTTATGGCCCATTGGAACCGAGAAAGTAGTTTAAGGGAAGTGTGCCCGCATTATTGGGGAAAGAATGAGAAAAACAAAGTGAAACATCATATTTGAAAACCCTAGCTTCCCCATCCACCCGTCAATTCCCGCCTGTTTTTTTTATCACTGCGTGTTTCCTATATCTTTAGTTTATACGCATGATAATCACTCTAGTGAGGAAGGAAGCATTTTAGAGGAAGTGTGCCTGCAATTGCGAGGAAGAAGAGTGGTAAACTATTTAGGAAAACCACCCTCGGTAGTACCAACTGGGATTTGATCTCCGATCTGCCCATTATTAGAAGGCCAGTTTAACACGAGAGTGACGCCTTATACCATTCGGCCACTGAAGTGGGTGGCGGGCGACCTTATTCCAGGCGAGTATAACGCCTCGGATCGCGTACATACACCTGTTGCAAAGTGAATATTTTGTTTATTTTAATAGAAACCGACTGGCGTGTTGGGAGAGTTTTAAGTAGTACACGCTACTCGCGCGTCGGCGTAACCTGCGTCTCGCAGAGATGTATCCCCCCCCCTTCCACCCTCGTCTTGACCTTGGTCGAGTGTCGGGTGGTTGACGAGGAAAACAGGTGTCGGGTGGTTGCTGACGGGGTTGGTCCAAGAACTTTGCGCTTGCCTACCTCAGCTCTTTCTGTTCTGTTGAGACTGCCTCGGCAGTAGCTTTCTCATGGATGTAAACTGGAATCGGGCAAACTCGGGACACTAAAGAGTTGATCTTAAAATTATTTTGATAGATGTCTACGTTTTAAGAGCCTCGGAACTCGAAAATAGGGGTTTTGCAATTCCGTCTGTCTGTCACTAGGACTAAAGCCAACACTATTTTACTGCGAGCAGGAACTTATTTATTATATAAAGTTATCTGGAGTTTTTTTTTAAATCGTCTTTCCAACCCTAAAATAAGTTGTGTTTTTTCTTTCAAATCGGCTCCAATGAGTTTAATTTAAATTCGTATCTAGGCACTGTTTTAACATTAAAAACAAAATTGCTATTCTCATTTTCTCATGAAACATACTTTGAAGGTACTTTACATAATATGCGGAAATTTCCAATTTCGATCATATATCCGCATCTTCTTGAGATACAAAATAGGTTTTCATTGCAAAATTGTAGGACTCTTTTACAAATAAAAAACCTTTGTTTGAGATACTATTTTTTTTAAATAATATTTTTCGTGCTATAGGCATATATTTTCTTTTTTAAATGGATCTCGGAAAAATATAGATGAAAATTCACAGAACAAATTATGTTTATGTAACAGTAATATAATACCCGCCTCGGTGGCCTAGTTATCTAACGCGCTAGTCATCGGGTGAACAGAGGTTTCTTCCTAAATGGTTTTCCACTCTCCCTCCACGTAAATTCGGGTTCACTTCCTCTAATTGAACCTTCCCAATTTCTAATCCATTAGCGTAATTAATTCTTAAGCGTATAACCCGAACGGGTAGTAAGATTCGGTGATAAATAAAAAAACTTAATATATATTTTATTTCATTTATGCTCTTTGGTAAAATGCGATGTTATTTTATTCCTATTATGTTTCTTTAAATAACAATGTATATTATTTTGTTTCGCCTATCTTACGAGTTATAAGTATAATTTAGATAAATGAGCAATAAAATACATACGGTGCACCGTACCACTTATTTATTCTTGGCAATATATTTGGTCAAAGATTTTGACAGTTTTGCATAATTAGACAATCCGCCCGGACACACGTCTTACGTCTTAAAAGAGGACATGTCCAAGGAAAAGAGGGCGTAAACCGCGAACCAGTATGCAGGAAAAAGTTATTTCTAGTTTGTCTAGATTTGTGAAAAGAGGCAAGAGCAAGTTAATCTCAAGTTGGAATGTTTAATTTTTTTAAACGTGTAAGTTAAATCGAAAACCTATTTTTAAACTGTTTTCCATTCCCAATAATATCCGTCTAATAAATTAGATGTACACCAACCGGCCTACCCACCAAAAAAGGAAAAGGAATTTTAGTGATGACAAAAAAAACTTCTTTTGCAGCATTTTGTATTCATTGAAACCTTTGGCTCCCCTTTAATTTATATCAAGTGGTATTTATACCTTGTTAATACCATAACATAATACTAGTCTCGGTGGTAGAATGGCCTAAGGCGTCACCCTCGCATTATACTGGCCTGCCGATAACAATGAGATCGGGGTGTGAATCCCGATCGGGTAAACTAAGCGTGGTTTTTCCTAAATGGTTTTCTACGTTCCCTTCACCCAAATGTGGCCACACTTCCTCTAAATTCAACCTTACTCGTCCCTGATACATTAACTTAATTATTACATAGGCGTGTAATCCGAATGCTTAGTAATACGTGGTGCCTAAAAAAAACCACATGATCTATAATTTAAAGTCCACTCAAAAATTGACTAACCTTACTTTTTCCTTGATTAGTCCTCTCTACTGGTGAAACCAAAGGTCTCACACTTGTGATGAAGTAGAAACATAAAAGTTTAATTTTCTTCACATGGTGATATCAACAGTTGTTGAATCTGTCAATAATGTTCTGGAATTTAATGGCAACTTTTCCTCTTCATTTAAAAAGTTTCTCATCTTTTGCAACTTAAGCTCTTGACGGATATTCAACAACTGTTGACATCATCGTGTGAAGAAAATTAAACTCTTTCTACCGTAGCGAACAATATTTTATTTATTTTGGCCAAAATAAATATTTTGCTATAAAAACTACAAGAGCACTGCCTTTAGCTCGCCTTCCCTACATCCGCACCTTAAGTCCGAACCCTAGCCTTATTTAAAAAAAAAAAAAATCTACCTTGGGTGAGATGCTAAACGCAAAATATATAGATGTATAATGATTTGATGTATTTTAACTTTCAATTTGAGTTGGTGGAAGAAAGGAAAATATTGCATGACCTCCTACATCTCTCGATAAACTTGTACTGCACACATAGGTTATCTAACACATCATGTTAACTCTTTTTCTGTAACAGTTCGCTCTAGAATTCACAAACCTTGGGTGTGTTCGCTCCGGTATAAAGTGCACACACACACACACACACTTCACAATGTTCTCCAATCAAGGTTGGCACACATTATTATTAGCACCGCATCTTACTACTTGTTCGGGTTATACGCACTTAAGCTAATGTGTAATGGTAGGGTGATTGTGAGATGAAATGGAGGACTTACAGTTTAACGTGGGATCCGAACCACGGGGGAGGCCTGGCATTCCACATATTCACAAGTTGTGACTAATACACGTTATTGTCAAAGGTGAAGGAAGGGTTTGGAAATCAGATAAATTTGTGCCTGGACCAAGGACCGAACCTCGGACCCCAGCACAGAAGTCCGACACCTTACCCCTAGACCGCCAGGTCACCAACTCGGTTGGCACACACTTGTTCGTATCGCACCGGCTTGGAAAATATTCTAGATTCTCGTTTCCCCATATTTTTTATCCATTTTCTTCCAAAATAAAGTAGGTAGAAGAATCGCACGGAAACTTAAATTGTTGGATTTTCAAGGAGAATGCATTGGTTAAAGTTTAAATAAGATAACTTTATTAATGTATAATTTTTAAGAAGTTTCAACAATTAAATCCGAAAGGGCAGCGTTGCATCTGTTCGCTACAGCTCTCATCGGACGCAAATTATTGCATGGATAGATAGTAGTATATTGAAGAAAGAAGAATGTCAAACACTCTCAAGATACTAATTTGGAAACAAATTTTTAGAGCCATTTAAAAAAATATTTTAAGATTTAGACATATCAATAGACTCCCCATAAACGAATTTTTACCCCAAAAACCGGTATACAATGTTGTTATTCATACCACACAATCTCCAGATACACATTTAAACAAAATAGTTGGTTTTTCAAAATATATCTGTCGCTAAACCACCCTTCAGCGAATTTTTGGCCAAAAATCAATGACACAAGGCTATTTGTCATGTCAAACGATCTTAGGTATCTTATGAATTTTTTTAAACAATCTTTAAAATACAATTTTCGAAAAAATTCTAATTGAGTAAAATCATCCATAACTATAGCGACCCTTAATTTGAGGGCTAGGCTCAAAATAAAAATAAAATATCCCAACTGATCCCATAAAATTTTCGATTCCATTCTTTCTTCCTCGTAACTGATGCAGATGCATTCATTGATCTGTTTCCAAAGATAAATTTTATTAAACGCATATACTTTATTAATTAGAGATATTTAACGTGCACTTATACAGGTGTCCCAAATAGAACTAGCCCCAAAACGCGCATCACTTTATTTTTCAAGTGTGCGCCACCAGCCGCCATGCCTGGTTCTCATCGGAGACAAGTAAAGGCTATCTATTGAAACTATGCACAGCGGCTGGTGGTGCACATTTAGATCACAGGCTTTGGAATACTGTGCGCTTGGGGCCGGTTTTATTTGGGACACACTGTATAATTAAATAGTAATACAAATATGATTAAAATGTGAAGGTCTCTACGTTCACCAAACTATCTTCTATAGTGGGTTGGCCTTAAATTTAAAAAAAAAGAGGGTAATTTTGCGAACAGTTTCATAAATGTAAGAGTTTTTGTTTGAAATTTAAATTTAGAGTATAGTTAAAATATAATTTTAAAATTAAAGCTGTGCATGAAATTGAACACGGGATTTGTGGTTTGTTATTAGCTCCTCAGGTAGCATCCTGTAATACGTTCGGCAATTCATTATCATTACTATTATTTTTAAAGGAATCTCATTTTCGTAATATAATTTCTAGAGATGTGTCGAATGCTATATTTTTCAAATCCGTATCTTAAATTTTCTTCCGAATCTCGAATACTCATGTCTTAAAAAAAATACAGTTTTATTTGTGAAAATATTTAAATTTTAATTAGAAGGTAATTTAAGGCTTGGTGCCACTGACAGATGATATTTTGTTTACCTTAATTATTTAATGGTCTATTAATACAATTTTGTCCGAGTTTGTTACTCTTACAACTACTAGCGTATAGAGGTTTAAGAATTTTGTTTATTAAAATGGTTTTTTGAAGTCAAGGCCTTCATAATAGTATTAGAGATACATTTTTGAGATTCTCACGAAGCTAAAATCTCTAGAATACGAGAGGATTCGATCTTCCAATCTCAAATAATTTCCCATCTCAACAGAATCGTATCGGAATGAACTGATGTAGAACTGTGAACTTTTACCCCTTCTCCTTCCTCTTGTCTGTCCTGTGCACGGTTCATTGGATGCCGTTTTGTAACGTGGTTGTTTTTCTTGTTGTTCCAGGTGAGTGATGGTAGCTAGTGTTTACAGAGCATCTTCTGCCAGAACACGTGCGGGTGAGTACGTGACTCATAGTTGTACGTACACGTGTCCGGTCCCCAGATTAGATTCTCGGCAGGACCCAACTTAGCGCGGTGGAGTACTTGTCTTGTTTCTATGGAATTGTGCGGACTGCTGATCCTACAATCTTGCCCGCGTACTTTGTTGCTTTCTACCGCGACCGCCATTCTGCCTTGCGGTCAAACGCCGCATGCGGTATTTGATCCGCTCGGCCGCGTGTACGGCAGCTAAAAATAAAACACGATTGAAACGGAGAAGGTTATAATATTTTTTTTAGCACCGTGTCATACTATCCCCTCGGGTTATACATATATATACTAATTACAATAATGGCTTAAGTGCACCCGTATTTGCGTGGAAGGAGAGTTTAAAACCACTTTCAGTGCACCCGAGTGGGATTTAACCCCCGATCTCCCAGTATTCGGCAGTCTAGGCCAACACAAAATTTACGCGTTAGACCACGTGGCCACCGAAGTGGGTGAGAAGGTTATTGGGGGACGAAATTCTCCCATTGCTTCGTGAATGATATTTATATCATACACACACATATATATATTTGTGTGTGTGTGTGAAATAATACAATGTAATGTTTTTCGTATCTCAACAAATTATTAGCAAAAAAAACCCCGGCTTGTTTTAAAAATTCAAGGGCCCATTTACCTTTCTTACTTTTCATTCAATAATACTTGTTCCAATTCATATCGTACGTCCATTGTTATAAAAATAAATACAAATTCACAAGTGGTCTGTAGACGCGTGAGTGTTACGCACTTATAGTTCGCTACCGCCACCGTGCCGCGCTGGTTTTCGTTCCGCCTCAAGTCGAAGACTTCAAATAACACGTGTCTGTATACTCAAGACAAATTAAATTGGATCTTAGTATAATAATATGGGTTCTTGCGTGTGACGTACCAACACTAGAAGATTTTATTACACGCTGTGTACTTTGGGCTTGAAGTTTTCCCCTTCCGCCCGAGTGACGTAATAAACCGTAATAATTAAGTTTTCTTTTTTGTTCGAAACCTACAATTTACAATTCTTTAGAACGTTTGGTTTTTCTCGGCGTCTTTCGTTAATTTTAATTTATTTTGAGTATTTAACGTGAACTTTCTGAATTGGCCTACTATATCAGCGCGTGACTTAGAAACTAACTTAAATATAGAACATACACATCACCCAGCTCCCGTTCGTTAATTTATCACTGCGAAAGAGGGGAGGGGAGGGTAAGCCCACATTTCACCAATGATATTTTTTTTCTAATCCGGGGCTCCTAGCTCAGTAAACAAGTCACACCACCGACTGAGCTAAGGAGCAAGACATCAGCGTCTTACTTACTACCCGCCCTCCTCGTTACATCTGANTTCGTGGGTTCAAACTAAGCCGGGGTCGATTTAATTCTTTTGAGCGATGAAAATCCTGAGGGGGGGGGAGGTCGTCGGTCCCATGCCGGTTGTGGCAACCCTGGGAGATATGTGATAATACCTTTCCTAGCAAAATAAGTAGACTCTTTCGCTCTCGCTTATAGAAATTCTCGTGGGTTGACAGTTCAGAAAGTGCAAGTTAAATACCTCAAATAAATAAAATAATATAGTCGAGTCGCGGGGTAAAGGAAGTATTTAGAACATTAAAACATATGTATATCCATGCTAAAAAAAATTACCCAATGTCATCAGATTATTTTTAATCATTTTATCAGCGTTGATACTATATGGCACAAGAAAAAGAGTTGTCTCATATATGGTTTGACGTGTGAATATTAATTAAGTCTGTTTCTTTTACGTATTACAAAAAAACTTTTTAATAATATATCTTTATTTTACATTTTCGTTTATTGACGAAGCATAGGAGACGTATTGTGATTATGAAAAAATATCCATCTCATGATTTAAACAAAAACGTAGGTATGTTTTAAAAGAGGGGGGGAAAGGGAAGAACTTATCTGTTCAATGCAACATTTAAGGTGCGGCAGAAGGGACCGCGAGTAATTTTACAGTTCTTATAGTATTACATTTATTTGGCCAAAATAAATCAAATATTTTTCCAGTAGAAACATAGGGTTTAGTTTTCTGCACATGCTAATATCAACAGATCTTGAATATCTGTCAAGGGTGTCCTGGAATTTTGTCAAAACTTTTTAAATAAAGAGAGAAAGTTTTGACAATATACCAGGACACCCTTGACAAATATTCAAGATCTGTTATTATAATAAGCAGAAAACTAAACTCTATGTTGCTACTGGAGAAATATTTTATTTATTTTGGCCAAATAAATGTAATACTATAAGAACTGTAAAATACTTTGGCTCCCTTCGGCCGCACCTTAAATATTTTGGTACCCAAACGAATTGTTTACCTTTCACAAATAATCTTACTTAGAAAAACTGCCTCTATAGTAATAATTCTATAAGTAGTGTGATTCATATGAGTTGTTAAAAATACTTTCAAAGGCAGTGTTTTTTTTATTAATTATATTTTCTTTGTTTTTGTATATGTGTCACTCATATTCTTGCCTCCCTTGACAATTTGACTAGGTTCATCTATGCGTGAATTGGGGCCTTGGCTGTAGGTAACTCTTGTTTTAATCCGAGCTAGTCTTCTCCTTGCCACGATCTCGTGGTGCGAGTGTCGCATTGGCTACCTCTATAGGACCTGGGGAAGAGGACAAGGTTCCCCTGGAATGTCGAGCTGTAGGCTGCTGATAAGACGATCCTTATTTTGAGGTTAACGCGCTCATTGTGTCGCGTCCTCTCGGCGCTATTGTTTTGTTCGTCGTAAACTATTTTAGAGCTTTGATTGTTTATAGAGTCTCACCCTACCTCATACAGTCCATTGTCCATTGAAAGTGTCTTTGAAGAAAATAAAAACTTGTATTTGCAGTCAACTTTGATAATAATTTTACCATTTTATTAGTGTTGTTTTATAGGTATTGATAATATTTATTGAAAGTTACTGCTGCAGATCATATGACTTGGCGTATGACTATATGAGAGAAGTTATAATAACTTCTGGTCAAATAACATACTTCTTAAAGGGTTATTTCTGTAGTTTTACTTTGATAATTAATACTACGACATATAATTCCTACCGAATTTGTTTTGTTTAGTGTTGTAACAAAAACTGCAAATTATAGTTGACATAATTAGTCGCAACTCAATTATTTTAAAGAAAGTTAAGAAATGCAATATTTGTATTAAAATATTACCCACTATTTTGAATAAAATAACCAAATCAATATTCAGTATTAGTTCATAGAGAGTGGGATTCCTTTAAAAGAAAATCCTTTGCCATACTGTGGAAAATTTAATATTTTTTTACCATCTTTACACTAAAAACAAAAACAAATTTCCAATGCTAATAAATTAATATTGAAAAATATTTCAATATCATTTTAAAAATTACAAAAAAGCTCACTTAATCATAGATTAACGTATGTTTTAAAAAAAACTGTCACAACATGGACCAAAAGTATCTTAATAAGTTTTTATTAAACTATCCCAACCTAACAAAACTTAACCTTTCAGGCGTCAACAAAGTATTGTTCATTTAATTGCGGGATCGTGTAATATATTGCACTAAAATACAATATTTTTTTAAAATTTATTAACGGGTCAACAATTATTTTACAAAATTTATTTGATTATCAATTAAAATTGGCCTTTGCTGTTGTTTATATAGATAGAAAAAAATAAATTATCATAATATAGTGCAGAAAATAAAATCCTCCCTCTTTGCGTACTATCCTCAGGTATATAGGAAAGGAGGGGGAGGGGGAAACATAGTCCCAGCCTCTTATAAATAAAAGCATGAGGGCCTCGAGCACCCCACAGTAATTCCAGATCCCGTGATAGTTATTTCATACGTAGCCACTAAAATCAGTTTGAAAATGTAATTAGGTTTTTTTGAATTATCCCTATTCTCATCAATTAGCGATGTTTTTCATTTATTGTACAACTTATTTTTTAAATAAAGCATATGATTTTTTTTCTCTTTTCTTTGAGTAATGATGAACTTATAGGAAATGTAATCGCTTTTCCAAAGAGGAAGGCTGGGGAACAATTTATGAAAAAACACCTCGGTACACCTAAACGGGTTTTAAACCCCCCGCCATCAGTAAACCAGACAAGATTAGATGGACGTCTCTGTCCACGTATCCAGCGATGTGTTTTTCCAAATTAATTATTTCTAGTAATAGTGTAATTACAAATTTTGCTTTGTGTGAAAATATACTTTCATATAATGACTTAATTTCAGCGATTGATATACAATCCCCACTGATGGATTTAAGCTCATTCTTGGTACTATTGATAAAAAGCTGTGATTAAAAATAAATCCTTTAATATAGAATCATGTTGATTACCTCCATTTTTTAAATTGTTATTTTCACTTAGTATTGAGATAGTTTTTACATCGCGAATATAAAATGTATTTTCATAAAGGTGTCGCGCTTATAACTTTGTCTCTTGTGCGGCTTTTACATTGAAATGGAATGGCCGGTTTTAGTGTTCAGTATTACCCTGCCATCTTTTGGAAGCGGGATAAACTACTAGAAACACGAACAAGTGGCTCCCTCCGTGCGGCCGATAAGTAAACCAGGACAGATTTTCTGTACGTTCAACGCTAAGATTTTTAACAACTTATATTTGTAAATGATCTTATCACAAGAAATGCATCTGCATTAGCATGGTGAGAGGATGAGAGAACCACATTACTAAATCGCGTGTTCAGTCCAATTTTCTCATGAAAGATCATTTTTAAAATACAAACTTTGTTTACGGTTGTCATCTATAACATTTCACTCAACTATTAGTGTTAATCTTTGGATTTTTAAAATATATATAAAAAATGAGAGCTTCAGATAACATAACTTGACGTATGAATACGGGAAAGACGATCTAGTAACCGTTAGATAAGGCCTTTCTTATAAAAAAAATTGATTTTATCTAACCATCATCCGATTGCAACTGGCCAAGACTTGAATCTCGGCCTTCCGACAAATTTATCCAGTTTATTGGAAGATTGATACCCAAGACTATGTGACCTAGAGGGAGAGTGTAAAACTATCAAGGAAACGCCACCCGACTGGAATTCAAACCCTGACCTTCCTGTCATCGGCACTCCGATCTTTTGCTAGAGTGACGACTTTGAGCATTCGACCAGCGAAGTGGGATACGAGTATATTATTTTGGTCGAACCCAGGTGTTGAATAAATAGGATATATCTAAAGCAAAAAAAAACTGCTTTTCCTCGCGTCTAATTGATAATTGAAAATTTAATGGCTAAACACGATCGCGTGAGAGAAGTCCCCTCCTTAACTCCTGGTTCCCGAATCCTCACCTTGCGCAGGCTTGTCGGTCACGGCTAGACCGCGCCGCGCGGACTCGCCCAAGGTCCGGGGAGGTGAGATGAGGGATGACTCATGGCCCGCGTGACGTCACGGCTCCTAAATTAAACTACACCACTCCTCTGTATTGTCTTTTTATTCTTCACTGTTAAAACGCCGTTCCTTCCTCCCATCTTTGCCGTTATACAACTACAGAAAGTCCCGCAATATCTGCAGACTAAACAATTATTTATAGATATTGACTTAGGTGGTTAAGGTGGGTTAGAAGGGAAGGAGAGTATTTTTGCCTTGCAGTTATTTTTATAGCAAAACAATATTTTTAGCCAAAATAAATCAAATATTGCTCCAATAGAAACATAGAGTTTAATTTTCTTCACATGTTGGTATCAACAGCTCTTGTATATTTGTCGAAGGGGTACAGAGATTTAATGACAACTTTTTCTCTTCATTTAAATAGTTTCTCATCTATTGCCGCTATGTTCATGACTGATATTCAACAAATGTTATCACCATGTGTAGACAATTAAACTCTGAGGTTTGTACTGTAGCAATATACTTTTTTTTTTTCTCGCAAACTAAAATGTTGCTATAAAAACTGCATTGCATAGTAGGCAGGCGCTCTTTCACCACCCCCTCTTTGTGTATCCCTCCGATTATCCGTTCTCGGCCGAATCCAACTTCCACCCTCTTCGCCCGTTCCATCCCATCTTCCCTTTCTCATTTATATCCGCCCTTTCTTCGTTCTACCCTACCTTTCCCCCTCACCACCTGCCCTTTCCGCCCCACCTTGGGTCTTCCCTTTCACACTAAATTCTCCCTTTCCCCCCTCTTTTATTCCTTGCCTCATCCGCTCTTACAGCTAATGTCCGCATTTCTCCTATATGTTCTTCCCCTTTATCCGCCCTCGTCCTCCACTATTCTTCCTTGCTTCCCCTATATCTTCCATACTTCTTTTTCCCCCACCATCTCTCTTACTATCCCCCAGCCATTTATGTATACGCCTACCTCTTTTTACCTTCCTTTTTTTTACTCTCTACTTCCCTCTTTTACACGTAATTGTCCATTTCCTTTCCTACCATTTCTTCCATTCCCTTACCCTTTTTTCTCATCTTCATTCTCTCTACCAGTCTTCTATTGTTCATCCCTTTACCTCGTCTTCTTCTCTCCCGGACAATGGACTGTAATAGATTCCAACTAAATCATTAGTACAACAGTATTTTAAAACTATCATTCAAACAATAAAAATAATTCCATTGAAAAATAAAATGTGATCTAGTCACTTTCATTCATTAATTCTTGTGAACACGCGCTCGTGTCTCAAGTTATTCTTATATTTCATATGTTGAGGTACACCAGAATGTGAACTACGCAAGGTTGTTACTTCCAAGTCAGATATTCGCGTATGTCACAACAGAGGTAACCACGTCACGATCTTTGGCAGGGGCCGTGGCGACCACTGAGCGGACGTCGTCCGAGGGAGGGACTTGGGAAGGCTGCAAACATATTATAAAGGGGTTTATTATATATTCTGTTATAAAATTACCCGCTAGAATGTATAATAAGTACGTGAAATAAAACTAAATCGCAAAACATGCATTTTTCATATATCAAAGCTACATTTTTCATCTTAAGCAGAAACAATAGTTTATTTATCGATGTGCCTGAAATATTGAAATAACAACAGAAACAAATGTTTGAAATAAGCTTTAATGTTACCAAAGGTAAATATTTAAAGATAAAAAACAACCCCAAAGTTTTATATCCACTTAAATTTGAGTTAATTTTGTTACCACCTTTCCCTAGAAATTATTTTATTTGCTGACTTTTTATACGAAAATTAAATTTTTTTAATGGAATTTCAATAATTTTATTTGCCACAAATCAGGGTATTTAGAAATACTACTTGTTTATTTTTGACTTGTTTTGTCAAGCTTTTACATATATGTATTCACCAATGGCACGTCTGCGAACCCAAAGTTTGAGAAACACTGCCTCAAACCGCCCGACCCATCGAACAGCTTTTATTGAATTAACTTGTATTCGAAATGAATATGTGTGGCCTCTTAAACTCGTTAATAAAGTGGAACTGTCCCTGGCATCTAGGCCACGAGTGCCAAGGAATCTCGACCTAAATAACACCACAACAAAATATTTCCCTCCACTAGCTGCGCGGAAGATTATGATTTACGTTCGAGCGCCATTTCGCTTTCTTTACTCACTTTGAATGTAGGGTTATATTTATTTTTACGGCAAATTATTTTGCGTAAACCCCTGTTTGAGACGTTTTGAGTTACTTCCTCAATCTCAACGCGTGTGCGTTGTTTTAATAGTGCCCCCTTTTCTCTCTCTCTCTAGTTTCACTTTCAGCCGTAAATCTGTCAGGAAAGTTAGCGCTTGACGTCCATTACACTTCCTCTGCCGGCGCTACACGTCACGTGCGAGGTTGACAGGCGCGTAAAGCCGACACGGATACTTGTCTTCCCGACGGCGTCCGACGATGATGTGCCCGGAAGCTCACGCGCACCGCAGACTGAAAACCGGATAGCTCTTCTCATTCCGCACCAATACAAAACAAACCCAAAATAATAATTTTGAACTTTGATGTGTGCAGTTTTTATTATTTTCAGTAACTGTGGTATATTTTAGCACTCAGTATTCCTAGCCGTCTGGGTTCTACGCATACGTACTAATTACGCTAATGTATTATTGATGGGAAAGGTTGATTTCAGAGGAAGTGTACCCATTTGCGTGCAATGAAAGTGGAAAACAATTAAGGAAACCCCACTCTCGGTAAACCCGAGTGAGCGAAGCGGGCTAGTTAGTAACGACTGCCTGTTAGAAATGTCAGATACTATAATGTATTTCCAGAGGTAGACTCGCCAAGCGGCCCGGGACTACACATAACTAAGAGAGCCCTCAGCCTAAATTAATATCTTCCACTGAAGCTATATCCCAGTGTAAGCTGAAGGGTTTAGGTGAAGTATGTATATATTTGTTATTAGTTAATTTAATCACGAATCCATTTCAACTATCGATGATCAATTACTACTTTCAACTGACACGAACAAAAATGCTTCTAAATGTTTAGACAACAGCTCACTACTTGTGTAGATCACTAAACAAAGTATTTTAAGTTGCGGCCGAAGGGATCGCAAGTATTTTTACAGTGTTTATAGAATATACATGTTTTGGACAAAATAAATCAAATATTTCTCCAGTAGCAGCATAGAGTTTAGTTTTCTGCACATGCTGATATCAACAAATCTTGAATATCGGTCAAGGTTGTCCTCGAATGTTGTCAATACTTTTTTCTCTGTTTAAATTTTTTTGACAACATTCCAGGACACCCTTGACAGATATTCAAGATCTGCTGATATCAGCATGTGCAGAAAATTAAACTCTATGCTGCTACTGGAGAAATATTTGATTTATTTTGGCCAATAAAATGTTTATTCTATAAAAACTGTAAAATTACTCGTGCTCCCTTCTGCCGCACCTTAGGTTTTCTTATAAACAAATCCAAGAAACAACAAATGGTATGGTTTTAATTTTAACGCCATCATATTTTTTTTCTACCCTTGATGGCCCAGTCATCGGTGGTCTAGTGTACTGCGAGATAATTAATAATTGTAATTATCTCCCTCATCCCGACTAATTCCAGAGATGAGGTATTTAACTGACGCGTAGTCGAGTGAAATTTTTTGGTGATGGACGACCATAGAGCTCGCTGTGTCTGCCTCTCGTTTTGGTGTGACGCCGGTTTCCATAGTAACGCACTTTAATTACCCGTGGATTGTCGCGCCAATGGACGACAGTCGATTGTTTATTGGAACTTTATGGCACGAGGATGATGATGTACAGTTGTATATCCGGCCGGGAATCGAACGTTGACTTCCCCGTTACTGATAGACCAACCAAAAGAAGACTGACGTCATGATTCATGTACCCACTGGTTCTGGTGTCACAACTGTCGCGTAAGCAGATTATACCTAGCTTACATATATATGTGTTTGCTTCAGTAAATAAACAAGTATTATTAAAGTGAAATATCAAATATTTGACACTGGGTAAAATTCGTGGGAGTGTCAAGGGGGGTCGAAGCGCATTTTTCTGCCATATTTTTACCATCATTATTTTTCTTTATAAGACCTAGCGTTCTTTCCTGTTCCACTCATGCCCGGTTAGTTCAGACACTTAACCTATTATTATATATTACACTTCATCGGTCCCGGCAAGGATTTATCTGATCGCCAAACCCTTCCTTCACCTCTGACAAGACGTGTATTAATCACAACTTGTGAATGTGTGGAATGCCAGGACCTCCACCGTGGTTCGGATTCCACGTTAAACTGTAGGTCCTCCACTTCATCTCACAATCGCCCTACCATTACGCATTAGCGTAAGTACGTATAACCCGAATGGGTAGTAAGACGCAGTGCTTATAATAATAATAATAATAATAATAATACGGTACACTTAATGTGGGGATACAGGGGACGCGAGAAAAGGTCAGTGTTTTTTGCAGATTTTAAATCAAAATTAATTTTTGTCAAAAGAAATCAAATGTTGCTCCAGTAGAAACATAGTTTTACTTTCCGCACATGGTGACCTCATCGTTTCTTGAATATCTGTCAATTTAATGACAACTTTTTCTCTTCATTTAAAAAGTTTCTCATTTAATGCCGCTATTCTCATTACTGATATTCATTCAACAACTGTTGATATCGCCATGTGAAGAAAATTAAACTATATGTTTATACCGGAGCAATATTTTATATTTTGGCCAAAACATATTTTGCTATTAAAAAACACTGACCTTTTCTCGCGTCCCCTACATCCCCACCTTAAGGTCCATGAATTTGGGAACGGGCACACATGGGTTAATATAGAGTATATAATTTATTTTACAAACAAGTCCTGTGAATAAACTTTGCCAACATTGTGTGCTTAAAATTTAATGATTGTGCTAAAGGTATAAAAAATATTTTTTCAACGAATTGATTTCTTATTTATATTGTTTCATTTGACACACGAGTAAGGATATGGTATCGAAATAAAAGTGTTGATGCTGTCTCATTAAAAGTATCGGAAGGAAAATATCGATACAATACTAGTATCGAAAAAATATCAATAACATTAGTATCGGTATTGCAATTTTAATCTGGAAACATACATTTGTTCTTATCTAGTAATAATAATTTCAACTTTTTCATCATAATTATATTTTGATATTTATTGAAACACTGAAAATGATCATGGTTTTTAATAATCTAAAACAAATTTCACAAGATGCTTTTTCGCTATTCACTTAAAAAAATACTCCCAAAATTCTCTTCTGGGAGGTGTCATTTTTTAACCACATTGGTCGTTTAAATACTCTTTTGAGATTATTACTATTGGACAAACGATAGAAGAATGGACGCCTTGCTCTGCTTCATCTGCTTAAACAGTGCACATAAACTTTTCTGCTTCGTCTGCTTGATGGGGAACCCATTATTTGACCGAGTTCATTGTTCTACAAAAGCTTTTTTTATTATTATTTTGTGATGAGCGTGCTCATTGATAAAGGTGTAGTAGATTGGTCTCCACTCACCCCATTGCCCAGTCAGGCATCAGGATAAAACAAAGATGAAAGACCAGCTATGAATTATGATTAGCTAGAAGAGATTGAATGCTAGATTTCCAGAAAATGAGGGAGAGCTGAGAAATACTGTCATTTGTTCTTCCTCCACAACCCACTCTAGTAAAAATGTAATTCCAACATGAGTTAAGATAGCAAAGAAGTTGTTTCTTTAATTACAGATCCGACATCGGAGTCTGAATACTAATATCAGTAAAAGTATCGAGGAAAAAAAAATAGTATCGAAAGGAAAATATCGATACTTTTTTCACATCCCTACACACGAGTACACCCAAAACATTCTCACACATGCAATTGAGTTGTATGGCAGTCCACGCACATACAATTTGGGTTGTAAATGCCCGGGTATGACTCTTTGTCTTCTACAACCGGTCGACGTGACCTCATGCCCTCTCCAATTAGCCATTATTAAAAGTTTCCGCCGCCGCTTCTCTTGGATCATGTCAGCGTTTACAGTCCTCGACTTCTTTGATCGAGCCTCCGATTGGCTCGATTGTTGGTCATCAAGTTGAAAGGAATGTGTGTTTTTTTAGCACCGCGTTTTACTACCTGTTCGGGTTAAACGCTTATTTACTAACTACGCTAATGGCTCAAGGGATTAGGGAGGTTATATTCTTATGAAGTGTACCCTCATGTGCGTGGGGGGAGGGGGGATAAACCACCCTCGGTACATACACCCTACTGAGCCTCGATCTCCGTCATCGGCAGTCTAGTCTATTGCGAGAGTAGCGCGTTAGACCATGCGGCCACCGTAGCGGGTTGAAAGTAGTGTTTACTGTTACTAGTCGATAAATCTACCCGCAACGATGGTCGCGCCGGCAAAGGCGTTGGAATTGTCTGGATCGTTGGTGAAACATAGGTAGGAGGGGTTTAGGGTCTTAAAAGAATTGTTCCACCATTTATTTATGATTATTGCGAACAGTAACATTGAAAAAAAAGACTCATCATTTATTGAAAATTTGCATTTCTGATTTTTTATGGAACACCCAACAATATCAAAATACTCGTATATTAAGGTGGGAGGGAAGGGGGTGTGAGAAGGCCAGTGCTTTTACAGTTTTTGTGGTAAAACATTAATTTTCCAAAATAGATAAAATATTGCTCCAGTACAAACATAGTTTAATTTTCTTCGCATATAAACAGTTCCTGAATATCTGTCATGAGAATAGCGGCATTAGATGGGCAACTTTTTAAATTAAAAATAAAAGTTGTAATTAAATTCTAGGAACCCTTGACAAATATTCTAGAAATTTGGGGTGACTATGGGAAGAAAATTTAATTCTATATTTGTAATGGAGCTTAATTATTTTGGCCTAAAAAAGTTTTGTCCTAGAAACTGAATAAAACACTGAGTTTTCCTCGCGTCTCCCCCCCCCCCCCCCCCCCCCCCCCCCCCCCC